>JAZGTJ010001019.1:0-68275 GCA_036877575.1 Botia almorhae
CACACACACACACACACACACACACATATATATATTTGAGTCGGGAGTCGCAGTCGGGAATACAACCACCCAGCTTATGCTTCCCAGATTAGGGGTAGAAATGGTGCGTCTGACAGCAAATCGATAGAAATGTGCGATGTCAGACGCGGGGCAGATTGAGCGCCACTTTAATCCTGCGTGACATTGCGGAGGCTCCGCCCTCAGGAGAGGTGGAGAACCCTCAGGAGTGAACTTTTGGGTGGTGTTCAGGTGGATTCTGAACACCAAGGCAGCCAGATGAACAGAGAGAGAGTCCAAGAACAAGGAACAAAAGAGGAGAGCAACGTTATCATTGTTGAGATTTCAAGAAAAACTGAAACTCCCCATACTGCTGTTTAACCAGATTAAATGTGATAACCACGAGAGACGAGCATTTGATTAACGACAGGTTTGATTAACGACTAGATTGCTACTACAGCTGTCTTCTGTACAAGCATAACAAGCGTAGCAATTAATGCAAAGCCCAAACCTTCAGAAGAGGTGAGGAGAAATAAAGGTGGAGACGTGAGGAGGAAACAGACAAGATGCAACGAGAGGAGAAAACAACACAGATGAGAACAACAAGACAAGACGAGAAGGCAAGAGACGAGGAGAGGACTAACCCAAGGTTCAGATGTTTAAGCTTTTGAAGGCTACTAATTTGCGTTGGGAGTTCCTCGATCTGGTTATTGAACAGGTTCAACACCTCCAAGTTCTTCAGGTCCGCAATGTTGGGGGGCACAGCTAGAGAGAGAGAGAGAGAGAGAAAGAGAGAGAGGTCGAGTGAGAGGGAGGGAGGGAGGGGTGGGGGAAAAAACAAATTAGTACAACTTTAGTTCTGTGCATCAGTCTTACATCAGTCAAAGCATTTCAACTGACTGTAATCACCAAAACAATCTTGTAGGTAAAGCGTTCCCCAACACAGATCTAATGAGCAATGAGGTGTAACGAGCGATGAGGTCCAGGGAACAGACGCTGAAGGCTTTCTGGTGACCTGCCGAGGTTTAACGGCTAATTATCAGAGTCAGCGAACAGACGTTCCATCTTTGATGGCTCAATTATGGGTCACTCCCCCAGCAATAGATTTGACATTTTAATGATGGAGGCTTTAGCATAACAGATCAGTACCGCCCCTCCCCTCCCACAAGGCCATTCTGCCTCCTTCTGCAGCCGACAGAGATCGATGGGCTGAACAGGAGCTCTATCCGATTACTGGCTGATCAATGGCCCCTCATTACGGAGGAAGGGAGGTGAGAGAGGTTTACACAAACAGCATGACATGAATACCTCCAGAGAGATCAGCTCCAGCCAGCCTGCTCGCAACACGTGGAACAAATGATTCAGCCGTCACATGAATTCGCAAAGGAAAAGCTCACAAATTCATGTTTTTAAGAAGCACTCCAAATGAAACCTTCATTAATGCTTCACGTCCAATTTAGAGAGAGACAATATAATGGAGTGTCTGTTAATTGGGGCACAAAATTTAATAATTAGGGTTATGGGTTTATCCAAATCCCTCTACCCAAGTACAAGCTACAATAATGCTAAGAGACTCTAGAACACTGAACCTTATGACAGTAAAGGGGTGGAGCCTCACGACCGAGGCCTGAACATCTTTTCAAATGACAAACAAAGACTGATCTCAGCTCAGTCTTTTCCAACCTTAACACACATCCCTCTGTCAGATCCTCAGCTTATCATCTTAGGCCAGAAACCGACACTGTACGCTTTAAACCAATATAGGAGTTTTATCCTATAGCACAAAAAGTTAACATACAGATGTGCACAGTTTGGCAGCAGTGGCGAATCTATAGCACGCAGGAAAGGTTGATGGTAATAGAGCAGAGAGTATATGGGGCTATATAGAGCAGAAAGGTTTGCTCCTCTCACCGTCTCATTACCTGATCTAGTGTCTGTCCGGGCTGAACCGCAGCCCTGCTTTACTCACCAGCTGCTAATGAAAGGGTTCCAAATGTCACCGTAATTCCTGACTGACCTAAAAAGTTCAAAACACGGCAGTTTCCCGTCTCTGCTCTTTACGCCAGCAGGAGGAGAGCGGAGCAGAGAGGACGGAGGAGGGAGGAAAGGTGAAACTGCAGAGAGGTGATGCAGAACATGAACAACCTAAAACCAGCCCTAATGTCCCTTCACATGCATTATATAAGATCAAGTCTGACACCACATTAATAAACCTGTTTATTTTAACCCGGAAATAATCAAAGTTTGGTGAAAAACAAGAAGGTTTGAAGGAAGATAAACTGCTCTTTGGAACATGCTCAGATTATGCTGGGACATGAATCTTGGGGTTCTGAGAGCTCTAGTGCCTGTTGACATTAAAGGTAAGGTAGGTAATTTCGGAGAGGCTAGCAATAACACGCTAGCTTTGAAAGCATAAGATCCCGCCCTCAGAGCGCTCTCAAAAGCCACGCCTCCTCCAACACACAGTGTGACAGGTAAGTAGGACATCCTATGATTGGACGAACATTTAATAGTCCTGTGCCTTACACAGAAAATATATAAATGTGTAAATATATTTCTAGCACGTTACTAAGTGATTGCTGTCAAGATGTAAAGAGACTTGCAACAAGCAAAACAAAAAATGTTTCTGAAAAGATCGCCTTCAAGTGTGAAAACTATCAAGATATTCAGCTTCAGGTGAACACAAATTGTAAAGTTAATTTACAATTAACGATAACTGAATTTATTATAACAAATTATTTTAAATTATAATAGAGACACATTAAAAAACGAAGTTCTTTGACTTCTGGCCACAATTACATGCATGGTTTCTTTTTCGAGCGTTAAATAATAGAATTAATCATTTTCTCATCTTAAAATCTGCTTATAAATGGTACTAAATGGCTTTGATCATTACTACAGACAGCACCTGACACAAATGTGCATTATCACACTGACATCAGCACGGAGATTAAGAACAAGATCCTGCATAAACAAACAAATCCCCAACCAAACACGACAATCAGATGAGACCGAACGCAGCTCAGAGCGATTACTGTGGACTCTGAGATTATGAGCATGAGGAGAAATCTTTATTTTGAGCTACAAACTCCGCACTGACAAATGCATTTCCTTAACAATGCTTATATAATTCCTTATAAGGCCATAATTCCCCGATAAATGCACAAAGAGATTAGCATAAAAATCACAAAGTTCTTGCAACAAGATGAAGAATTAAAAGCAATTTTTATACAATGCATAACAGATGTATTTATAACCTTTTAATCTTAATCTGAGCAGAACCTCAAACGACATTGACTGTGATTAACAAGGACTAGACAGCCCTCTAGTGGAGGTAACCAGATTCTACCTGCAGCCCTTTTAACAACAACCAGGTAAAACCAAACCAGCCTTCAAACAGATTTAGTTGACATACAGCTTAATATAACAACACTATCGACACACTTTGCTATGTAAATCTAATGTACACAAATGTACATTTTGCTATGTACTTTGCTAGGCACACAAATGTAATTACTGAACTTACCAGTCAGCTTGTTGTGGCTCAGGACCAGTTGGGTTATGTTGGACAAGGTGACTGCAAAACAAAACAACACAGGTTCGCACGGTGACGTCACTGCGATGACGACACTGATGTCTTACTGACGTCATGTAAGTATGACACTCCCGACTATAAAAACCATATATTTGCGGTGTAAACGAATTAGATACGTCACATACACATGCATTAACACGAACATAACACAGACAGTCACTTTAAAGTGTCTTAAACTGTCCATAATAAATCCGGCAGATTGTTGAACATTTACTCACAAAGTCCAGGAATATCCAGCAGGTTTGTTATTCCTCTGTCACACATGTCCACCTCCGGCACATTCTTCTCCCGACTCTCCTCCACGATCTTCTTCAGAGACTTGGACATTTTCTACAGGAGAAATGCAGAGACTCTGTTAGTTAAGAAAAATTCAGTCACTTTGGCCTGAAATACTGGTTCAAAACTGTCTGTTGAGTCAGATATAAGTGCTCACGGAGTATCTACCTAACCGTGCGGAATAAACGCGGTTATACAGGAAAAACAGTGATGAAAAATCAGACCCTTAGGGCTGCAAAACCAGATATTTTTAAGCAAGAGAGTCGCTCACACCCAACCGGAAGTTGATTGTATGTCTGTAAAAGTCTGCGAATTCCTTCCATAAAAGGGTATTTCCGGGACACGGAGCGAGGAAAAGAAGGGATAGTAGAACGGATGTTCTGCTGTCCAATCAGCTGCTATCTCCCCCACGCTCGTTGAAAAAAGAAACAAACTTGTCCAATGAGAATACGCGACGCTACACCATTGCGCATCCCTTGTCCAATGGAAGAAAAGAAGTTGTTACATCGTAACGCGAAAGAAGTATACGTGTGGAAGCGCTTAGAATCGCTGTTATTCTGTTTCCATGGCAACGTTGATATAACATTTACATTTGTGAGTTGCGTGTCATAGTTTTTTACTCTGTAAAACTTCTGATGTCAAAGTGTAATGTCATTTCATAGAACAATATATTTGTCTGTTGTTTTTGGTGATAAATTGCAATACGTGATGTTTTGTTTAATTCTCCTGTTTTAAATCTCCTGAACATTAAAAGTTAGTCGCAATTTGTCCACATTATGAATCTACATGAAATGTGATTTATAACGCCATGTTATTTTCTTAAAGTTTTCCTTATGTTCATCATAATAAAATAATTAAGCTTAGAACAACCTCAGGACACTTAATAAATTGTGTCAAGTCTTGTTTTGTTGAATAATATCACAAATCATTTTCAAAAATGTGTATTTCCAGCAAAAGAGAAACTCCTTTAGCAGGTGTGTCAATAGGGGCAGCTGGTGTGAACCATCCAGACCCTGATTCACAACCTACCTTCCAGGAAAGACACATTGTCTAGTCTTCAAGGCGGTCAAAGCAATTTTAGTCTTCTCTGTTTCCCCTCCTGCATACAGAACCCTGGCACAGGGCAGAAAGTAAATCCACACGCCTCCCCTCTTTTGGACGGGTTCCAGTTGGGTATCTTGTTCTTGGTTTGGTTCTACCTTGTTCTCCTTCTCTCTCTCTGTGTCTAGCTCTTGTGGGGTCGATTATTTCTGTGAGTGGCAAAAAACAGTGGCTATATTTATAGTCTTGATTATATTTGGCGAGTGGCAACAGATGCTTCAGCTTGTTTGAACTTTGCTTTGCAGAGAGCGAGTTCTGGATTCCAGGGTCACGGTTTGTTTATGTTGTAAAATGTTTAACCAACACCCTCAGCCAGAAGCCAGAATGGAGCGTGGACACAGTCAGTGAGCTGTGTATTTAATTCTGCATGTATACAATTTAACTGTAAGCACAGAGCGTAAGGGCAGTGAGGTGTGAGTGCACCAGATTTATCTGCTCTCTGATTTATGAGGTGTTCTCAAAATATATGTCTGAGGAACTTCAGTCTACCATGAGTGTGGAATAAACCACCAACACATTACTGAATACCAGCTGTAATTTATCCAGGATTTGTGTTGATTTTCTGTTTTTGTCATTGTCATATATATCGTGAATTTGGTAGGGTAGATAATCTAAAACTGTTTTGGTGCATGATCAACAAATACATAATGTAACACTAAATCATTAATTATGGGTAGTAATTATCATCAAAATAATGCAACATGTGCAAGAAAATTTTCATGGTATATTAGTGGTTTTGCATTTGATTTTTTGTACAATTTTACTTAGACATGTTCTTCGGTTTTATGAGTCTTGCCCAAAAATGTTTTTAAATTGCATTTAAAAAGACAGAAAATATAAACCCCTAATTGCATTAGTGGTAAAAACTTTCCAGAGGGGCAAATCTTGCATAAAGTCAACAAATGTTTTTAAATTTATTTTTATTTTTTCTTTAGTTATGTTGTTTTTTAAGGCCTGGAGAAAGAGAAGATTACACACAATGTTTACTTTTTGTCAGAGCACCGCGGCAACAACGAGAACTTTCTCACTGTAGAGACTCATTAGTGCTATCTGTGTCCATCAGGATCAGACAGTTTTCATCTCCCTCCAAATGATCCGTGTCTTATATTTCCCCCCTCTGCTACTCTGTGTGTCCGCTGAGTAAAGTGTGATGAAGATGTCAGTATGTGGTTCGGATCAGGTCCGGGGAGAAGTGCGGAGTGGGCTGAGAATTCCAGACTGTGACATCTGTATTAGATGCTATAACAAACACGACTGTTTACAGAAAGTGCATGACACGTCATTACTGTACAACAGAGCTGTTTTCACAGTAATGCTCTTTATGAGTTTGTCTCTCTATAGGAGTGTTTTAAGCTTGAGTCATCTTTAGGATTTAGAACGAGACTGAAGTACCAGTACACAAAAAAATCTTTATTTTCCAAAAAGACCTCAAATATACATATATAAACTCATTATTTAAACAATTATCTACAAACAGTGGTTCAAATTACATCATCTTTGATTCGTCAGTCAATATTTCACTGAATTTGACTGTTTACATGATTGCTAAGTGTGTTAACACAAGTGTGTGTGTGTGTGTGTGTGTGTGTGCGTGTGTGTGTTTTAGTCTCTTCTCAGCTGGCCCATGTCAATCTGAACCCGGATGGAAGAACAGCAGACTGGGCGGAAAACTGCACAAACACGAGGTTTGATGAAGCTCTGAAGGGGGCGATATTCGTTTCCTGTAGAAGGGCATAAACACCAAATGAAGCAAAACAAATGATGGTTCACTAGCATAACTTAAATAACTCGTTGTTGAAATATTGTTGTTATTTCAGGCAAATTATTTAAATATCCAGAGAAACGATATCAGAAATCTAGAACTGTTGATTGGTTGCCACTCAGAACACCTTAGCAACCAAACAGCAGTGCCACGGCAACCTCTAAAAGCACTGCAATGCAGTTAAAAACCCTTGAACCTAAATATTAGCAACACAAACAGACATGCTTGCCTTAGCAACCACCAATGTTCATTAACAGCATTGAAATAGTTCTGAAATCATAGCACGGGTTTACACATACCAGTCCACAGTAAGGCCCAACTGCAGGTGAATCAGCATCAGGCCCATTATACAGCTTCAGGTAGTTATTCTGACAGTCTCCAGGGTCGTCGATGCTGATTTGGTTGAACGTCACCGTCACAACTCGACCACTAGGGGCTCTGATCCCCCACTCACAGGAAGTGCCGTTGGGGTACGTGCCAGGGTAGTTTGGACTGGTGAAGGAGCCGTGGTCTCCATACAACACACCTCCACAACCTGCACAACAAACAGCAGTTTCACCCCATGCTTGCTCCAGTATAATACTGACTGTTGTCATATTTTGGGACACGTGCTCTTACCCTGTGGAGAGGATGTCCATGTGATCTCAAAGCCATTGCGGGAGGTCACAAAGTCGCTCTTGAAATGCAGGAAGAGCTGGTTGCTTCCCGGGAAGACGGGACTAGGCAGTGCGCTCCCGCAGTACTTCCCTAACAGAGGTGACGTGACAGTACTTCCGTTTCTTATCTAAAGCACAAGGTAGACGTCAGAACGTTTACATATAATTTAATACATATTTACAATATAATATAATAATAATTTCCAGGCAGCTTTATAGAGAATGCATGCTGTTACGTTATAAAACCAGCACAGTCTGTTACCAGCGGTGATTCCAGAAAAATACATTTCTAAGGAATTTTTAAGGAATAATTACATTCTATGTAATTATATGTAATACATGTAATAAATATGTAATATGCGATTATATGTAAAATGTGACAGTTCTGTCTGTTGATTCAAAGCTGACATCATCTGAAGTTTTTACATGTATTAATAGACTGGAGTCGTAGGGATAACTTTCATGATGGATGCAATTTCTGGAGCTTTAAAATCTGGGGCACCATTCACTGCCATTATAAAGCTGAGAAGAGCCAGGATACTATTTAATATAATTCAGATTCTGTTCGGCTGAAGGAAGAAAGTCATACACATCTATAATGCCTCGAGTGTGAGTTATTTATTGGCTATTTTTTGAGCGCACTGTTCCTTTAACACTCACCTCCAGGTAGTCAAAGTTACAGGATGGATGACTTTCCACATCAAAACTGGTGAAGAACAGAGAGATGGAGTTGTTCTGAGGCGCCTGCAGTACGATGTTGCATTCCAGATTGTGGGGATAAATTTCAGGCCAGCCTGGACTCTTCAGGTAGCCGTATTCCTGCTCATACACTCGACTACAACCTGCAGGTAAAAACATGCAAGCGCGCATTGATAACATGATCATAAGCACGATGAGCGAAACTCGTCTGGAATCGCAGGGAAAGACTCACCTGCAACCTGATAGGTCAGACTGAATCCGTTTCCGCTCATGAAGGCGTCCGATTTGAAATGGACGTGCATGGTGCGGCCGTAACTGTAGAAATCTGGTATGTGTGAGTCAGAAGCACAGAACTTATGAGCCTGCCCATAATCCCCCTGAGAGAGAACACAAGAACCTTCAGACCCATTACTGCAACCACTGGATGCAATTAAAACAAGAACTTCAGGAAAGCGATAAGTGATTCTGTGGCTTTTTGGTTTTATTAAACAAAGGTGACAGCAGTACAATGTTTAATAGATAATGATCATTCTAAATTCTAATTTAAGTGCGTCTGTGTTTTGGGTGACAGGGTCTCACCACTGGGAAGTCCTTAAACTCCAGGTAGTTAGTGGTGCAGCTCTGGCTGGACTGAAGCTGGAACTCTTGAACGCTGACCTTCACGACCTCCTGAGGTGGCGCATCCAGAACCCAGCGGCAGGAGGTGAAGGGCGGGTAAGCGTTGGGATAGAACGGAGATGTGACGGTCTGAGCTGATCCTGTAGCGTTGAACGTTCCTCCACAAACACCTACAGACGCATTGAATGTATCGTTCATACAGTTCCAAACATGACAAAAGTTCTCAAAAGAACCCTCAGTCTAGGGTTTGTCTTACTGTCCACCGTCATGTAGGTGGCGTTGAAGCCGCGACGCTGCACGACACCGTCCGAGATGAAGTGTACGGTCAGGAAGTTACTAGCGGAGACGAAGGGGGCGGGTACCACGACTCCACAGAATGTTCCAACCAATGGGTAGTTAGCACTGTCGCCATCATAGATCTACAGCCGGAAAAAGTTAGCCTTTATTATGTTTTTCCTACTAATCCAGGTGTAGTAACCATGTTTTCTACCAGATTGATTGTGGTTACCAATACTATAAACTATAACCTATACTATATCTAGACTATAAACTGTAACCTATACTATAAATTATAGTAGCCATAGATTTTTGGTTTTATTTTATTTATTTATTTTATTATGGTTCATTTTTCTGAGTGTGCGAGAGCCTGGACAATTGTTGCGTTGTATATTGTTACACAATATGAGACTGTCTCTACCTTAATATAGTCATATCTACAGATGGTTCCTGAGGGACCTTCAAGCTCAAACGTGGAGAAAGTGAGGTTAATGGCTTTATTGGTCTCCACAGCAATGATCCACATACAGTCAAGGCGCGGCTCGTACAGTCCGTCCATGTTAATATCAGGAGAACCAAATGTTCCAGTGGGTGAAGACAGGTAGCCACCACAACCCTGCTGAGGACCTTGAGAATATCATGAAGAGGGGAGACAAAGAGTGAGACAAAGAATTCCACAAACCATCTGCAGGTGGCAGTACAGTCCACAAATGCATCCTGGAAGGTTTGATTTCTTGTGAGGTAAAACCACAGACTACAACAGATTTTAAAATAACCAGCACTGATTCCTAAAGAGCTCATGGCCCTGAGTTTAAGATACCAATGACTGATTATTTTGCATTTGGTAAAAACAATCTAGCCAATAAAGTACTTTAAAACTACAACTGATAAAACAAACATTTAAGTTCTAACGTTTTCCAACCAGCAGCAACAACAACATTGCCTTCATTTGCAAAACAGTCATGAGCAGAACAATTGATATGGAAATGAAAACAAAATTCTCTCTTTCTTTAATCAGGCTAGTGGAGAATTATGTGCACTGAACAAGTTCTGTTGTTGTTAAAGAACAATAGAGTGGTCGTAAGGCTGGTTGCTTCTCTCGCACCCCTGCACAGGGTACCAACTGTTCACAGCTCAGTTCTTAAGGAGTCTGGTGATCTTGAAGTGACATGGTACAATGCGTTTACAAAAAACTGTTTACGACCCCTCAGCTCTTTGTTTAGTCCTCAAAGAGATCTTTGTCTTTCTGACTGACTACGCAGTCATCTCCAGATTCTTTATTCTGTTCCAGTAAGAACCACAAAGAAACAAGGTCGGGTTTACAACCAGGAATTTGACAGATCAGATAATGTTCTCCAAAAGAGAAGAACATTAACTCTGTCCCAAACCTAGTGTGCTGCCTACCTGGACAGTATTATAAGGCATCGTAGTTTTATCCTGACATGAATGCTGTTACAGAAGGTAGCAAAATTAAGCAAAATGGTGAGATGTTTTGTGTTTAATGAGAAGATGGAGACAACTCTACCTAAAGTCTCTCTGTAGGTTGCTCTCCAACCCTCTGCCGCGACTGATGCATCTGTGACAAACTCGAGGAACATGTGATTGGACGAGGACCTGAGGTCAGGCGGAAGCTCCTGTCCGCAGAACTTCCCCATCAGCGGGGCGAGAGCGTTCCCTCCGTCATACACAGCCACGTAATCATAGCGACAGTTTGAGGAGGCCTCCAGACTGAAAGAGTTGAATCTACAGGATGGAACAGATCAATTAGAACGCAGTCACAATTAAAACCTTTAAAGCCACAGAGAACAATCTAGTTCCTCAGAAACTGAGGAACCACTAATGAGAGAGGGGGGTTTCTTTAAGAGAAACCCTCTGGGGATAGATGATGGATGAAAGGCAGTGACCCCACATCTAAGTGGGGTTAACCACACAAAAGGAAAGATAGATAATCAATAGCAGCATGCTTTTATCTCGACATCTGCTTCTCTGACAGAACATAGCTGGCATTATAAGACGTGTGCTCCAAAAAATCAGCCTGTACTGCTGCTCTGATCTGATTCCGTGAAGCGGCCCAAACAGTGAGTTTTAAGTATGGAACAGATGTTCCACCAAAGGATATGAAACAACAGAATTTGTGCGAAACGCATAGATTTCTTAAAAAGTAATAAAGAGCAAAACTGAACCACTTTCTTCTCAAGACAGCTGACCCAAACAGAGTCATTATAGATTGTGTTTACGTGCACAATGAAATGCTAGTAACTCTAGCTTATGATAAACAATTACAATGACAATTTTCATGTTAAAGGCATGAAAAACAGAAAATACAGAACCTTGATAAGGGTCACAGTTTAGTGTGAAAATGTCTTCTTATCTTATAAATCTTAAATAATGACTGATGTTTCTCTAGAGTGACTAAACAGGCAGGTTTAGATTATGTAAATGTTTACAGATACATAAAGAGTATTAAAACATATTAAAGTGTATAAAACTCACTTGAGCTCAACGATACGGTTGTTGCTGACAAGTATGTGGTATGTACAGTTGATATTGTGCAGGTAGTTGATGATGGAATGCGCCGGACTGGAGATTGTCCCAGAAGTCGCATTAAACACCCCACCGCATGCTGTTAAAAAAACATACACAAATTTCACTGATGAGAACCATTCAATTCATGGCGCCTGGAATTCAAATATTAAATCTTTACTATTGTCCTAAAATTTGTGCTGAAAACACATGACCTTAAAAATGTTTAGGTAAGTTTGTGCAAACTACTTTTATTTTTATTATTTATTATATTACTGGATTTGAACTGCATTGCGTAGCAGTGCAAAGGTTGTGGGTTTGATTCCCAACGAACACGCATACTGATCAAATGTATAACTTAAAATGCTGTTTAAATGTAAATGTAATTTATCACCAGGCTTCTTGTTCATGTGTTGTATTGTAGACTGAGAAATGTTCTTTAAGAAATTCGGGTTGTTTCCCCTTTTAGTAACATCTTACAGAATGTCTGTCACGCACTTGGGTCTGCATTTGTTGTAGAGTACAACATGAGCAGTCCCTGTGAATCAGTTTTTGAGTTGGTGGGGTGGCAGCAGAACCTACAATGGAATTCTCATGCACATTTTCATATTCCCTCAAATCCCCTCGAATTGTTTGAAAAGCGCAGTGTCCTCTAATTCCAGTCATTCTGCGCATTCCACATTTCTGGGCTCAGTGAATCGGACCTGCATTACTGCTGTGGTAAACAACTCCGGCACACATCATCCAAGTCACGCCCATAACATCACACGTCTACATCATAACCACACCCACCAACATCCAAGACACACCCATTCAAATACACAACACACAATATCCAAAGCCACACCCATACCAGCATACATCAACATTCTAGTCAGAACATACCAACATCCAAGCCCCACCCACACACCAACACACCTGCATCGAAGCCACACCCACATCAGCACACAACAATATCCAAGTCTTACCAGCATTGCTTTATACATAAGCCACTCCATCAATCAAACTACACTAACATAAATATATGCCAACATCGGTACATACAGGTCTGTACGCTCTGTGGGAACTGCCAGTTCAGAATATATAAGGCTACTATACTTAAACTTTTTGTGTAATGTGATCATTTTGTAGTTGTTGCTTACGCATGGTTCTGTATTCAGCCAGGAAACCGTTGTCATTAATGATGCTGTCAGAGTAGAAGTTAACAAGCATCGGTCCAAATGTGGAGAAGACACCTGGTATGGTATTTCCACAAAGAGTAGCCAATGGAACGCTGTTGACTGAGGTACCACTGTAGATCTTCACACCATCAAAGACACATGTGGAGTGTGCTAGAGCAGATGGATGGCAGGCATGATTATTCAGCTCACAGAATTGCCAGATCGCTTGCGTTACAATAATATGAGTTTTTGAGAAAGTACGTACCCTCTAACTGGAAAGACTTAAAAGTGAGGACAACTACAGTCTGGTCTCCAGCATCAATGATGTAATTACACTGAGAATTATCTGGGTAGTGGTCTGGGTAGTTTGGAGACACTACACGGCCAGTTGTGCCGGTAAAATTTGCTCCACATCCTAAAAGCAGAAGTGAAATATCATCATGAAGATACCTGTGAGAATTATAAGGGTAGAAACACACCAACCGACATCAAAGATCTAGCACTGAGGAAAACCAACGATGCTGTCAAAACCCACCAAACCTGTAAAGCAGAACACATCATATACCCATGTGATACCCACTAGTATAGAACGCGGCAGAAAATCCTTTGCCGGGTGTTTCTGTGGACTGGAAACGAGCTTTAATAACATTCCGGGGTGCGATGACCACAGGAGGTGCTGAAGTGCCACAAGCAGTGGCCAGTAGATTTCCATCATTCTCTACGCTGTCGGACCACATCTGTCACACACACACACAAACAGAACACAATATCAAGCCAGACACACACAACTAAGAAGATCACCAGATTCAAATGATCCTTTTCAATGATCATCTGTTTACCTTGATGTAACTGCTCTGACACTGTCCACTGGAGTCTGGGATCTGGAAGTCATTTGCAAAGCCCATCTCCAGATGGTTTCCATCGTGGGCTATGATGGTCCAGGAACACTGAGTGTTGGTTGGGAAATTCTGTGGATAATTCGGAGATTTGATGGTGCCTGTATCAGCATGAATGATTCCTCCACACCCTGAAATGATACAGAAACCTCAGGAGAAAATATACGCCAATAGAATAGACCAAATCCTAACCTGATCTCAGATGACACTGTGTATACCTGAGGAGTCCGTTGACCAGGTGGCAATGAATCCTCCTTTGGACACTACATGATCAGCTAGAAACACCAAGGCTAACTTGTTGGAGCCTGATTGGACCGTTCCGGGAGAATTGTTTCCACAGTACTGACCAATCACAGGGGCACCTGGAGAGCCCCCATTGAAGATAGTCACTGAGTCCCAGCCGCACTGGCTGTGCTGCTCCACTTCAAAGTATGTAAAAGTGAGCTAGACAAGAAAATGTGTTAGCGGGGTTTCAGAGCATAAAGAAAACAGAGAACCAGAGTAGAGAGTGTGAAAGGCACTTACAGTGATAGTGTGGCCCTCAGGGGCCTCAAGAAGCCAAGCACAGCGGCTGGGACTGGGGTATTGGTTGGGATATCCAGGGCTAGAAATGACACCTCCCTCTCCGCTCTGTAAACCTCCACACTCTAAAGAAAATCAGTTAGGTCAGTTGAGTTATGTACTTTTAATTTCAAATTAAAAGTATCAAATAGAGATGGCAGTAGACAGGCGAAAGATATGAATTAAGATCGGTGTTTATGTGTTCAAGAGTCAGTGAATAACTGATATTACCTGAAAAGTAATAAGTGACTTTAAAGCCCAAGTCACCCACAGCCTCATCCGACAGGAAGTGAACCCAGAGCTCTGGGGTAAACACCACTATGGGGATTGTAGGAGCGGACTGACCACAAAAACGGGCCAAGAGCTCTCCATTCATATCACCTGCGTGAGCAAAACAGATGTGACAGACATAAATGTTATTTTTCATCTGCTTCAATTGTCAGATTTAGTTGAACTACGTGGTACATTGAATAGCGCACACATGTCTTTTTCAATGTGTGAGGAAAGTGGGAACCTCACCCAGTCTGAACTCCAGGTAGTCCCACTCGCAGGTCTGGTGGTGTTCTAGATTGAGCTGATCTATAAACACCACAATGGAGGAATTCACATGCTGTGGGTTCTGGATCAACCACTCACAGTTCAGGTTGTTGCTGTAGTTTCCGTTGCCAAAGTCCGGCGAGGTGAAGTTGCCAGGTTCATTAAGTATCCCACCGCAAACTACCAAAAAAGGCAGGGATTCATAAATCAGATTAGGATCCAGATTGGTACAGACTGAGTGGCTCATTTAAACTACACTTTGAATTACCGAAGTACTCACCTGCTGCTTCTTCTGAGGAGTAATCAGCCGTGAATCCACCGTTAGACACTGATGAATCCGTGGCAAAAATGACAGTCATGGTATTTCCGGAAGATTTTATTTGGGTACCAGCAGGCACTGTGCCACATAAACGGTCCAATCGAGGGGAACTGGGCACCAGACCATTTAGGACCTACCAGCCAAGAACCAAAACAAGAAAGTTCTAATTCACTCATACATGTTATGATACATGCTAATGTTGCAGCCTTCAATAGATAAAGACATATCCATACAAGATTCTGATTATTGGGTTATTGGGAAAATCAATAACCCTACCTCTACAAAGTCATACAGGCAGGTGCTGTGGTCCTCCAGTCTCAAGTCGTTGATGGTTAGAGTGACCCTTCGGCCTGGAGGAACAGTGATTCTCCAGCGACATATTCGGCTGTGGGGGTACAGATTTGGGTAGTTGGGAGATGATATGGTCCCGAATGGTGCGTTCAGATCCCCTCCACACTCTGTAAGAAACCATGTCATTCTGTTACCAGTTCCTGTCACCAGCCTTAAGTTTTAACCACTAAACTATAACCGACCCAACTGGACACTTTCAAGATGAAATGACACTTGCCTTCAACACTGGCTTCAAATGAGAGGCTGAACCCTGCTCTGTTTTCACTGCCATCACTGACAAACTTCACGTAGGCAAAACTGTCTCCAGTGTCCATGGGACCTGGAAGACTGTTTCCACAGTGTCTTCCCAACAGACGACCTGGAAAGACAATACACAATAAAACAAACTAAATAAACTACGGTAAACAAACTACAACAGAACTAAAAACAAAACTATATGAACTCATTATAACTCAATAACTGCATGGTGAACTCAAACCTGAGGCGTTGTATTCACGTATTTCTACATAGTCATTGGTGCAGTCAGGTGAGCTCTGCAGGTCCAGAGCGCCGAATGTCAGGGTCAGATAGTGTCCTGTGGGTCCCTCCAGGTACCATTCACAGTTAGAGTTATCAGGATAATTTGAGTCCGGATAACCTGGACTTTTGATCGTTCCACTCTGACTTATGTAAGTGCCTCCGCATGTAGCTAAGTAGGGGGAACAAACACTTTTAGCCATTGAGACAATGAGAATAGAAACAATTTATGTCTGGGATTTGTACAGAAGTAAGATTAAGTCTGGATTACCAATGGAGTACTTGGCTTTGAAACCAACATGTGTGATGCTGGTGTCAGTTCGGAAACGAATATACATGGTGCTGCCTGTTGCATGCTGGGTAGATGGCCGTGTGTTGCCACAAAGCCTGGCAATCAAATCAGCATCTGATGTGGGACCATTACGAACCTCGATGTAGTCATAAAGACACCTAAGAAAGAAGATTACGATGTTTTTAATAGTTAGAAATATGCGCCAATACTAAACACCTATAAAATGTATCAAATACACTAAAATCTTTTCCTATAGCCAAACTGGTAGAGCGTTGACCGGTGAGGGTCATGGGTTTGATTCCCAGTGAACACACACATACTGAATCAAATGTATAACTTAATGTCGCTTTCGATAAGGCGTCTCCCGGATGCCTTAATGTAAACGTACCCAGAATGAGGCTCAATGTAAAATTCATCCTCAAAGTCGAGTTGTACAGCCTCCCCATTGGGAACAGTGATTATCCAAACACAGTCGATGTTCTGGGGGTAGTTTGACGGATAGTTAGGAGATGTAATGTAACCTGGTGGGTCTCCATCATTCAGCTCGATGACTCCACCACAAGCTGGAGAAAAGCAATATTGGTATATTGTAGCTGCAACATCCTGAATGATTATTTGTGTTCTATTAATGGATGTTATTAAAGTCTTCTGTATGTATTAATTGATATTAAAGCTGCAATACTTAACTTTTTTGGTCAAAAAACAACAAAAATCAGTTATTGAGACGGTACATAATAGATCAGCGTTCAAAACAATCACCGTACTTCACCTCACTTCACAAAGGTAAATTTATAATGATAATTTATCATTTAAGCTGTCGGGTTCAGCTTGGCGTCATTTGACTTTAACATACGAATTAAAAAACACGTAAAATAACCTGCAATTTTATGTCTCAAACAGAGATGGCAGAAGAGAGGTGAAAAATACGGATTGCAGCTTTAATGAGGTATTTACCTGAGCTGTGGGCCTCAAACAGCAGTTTAAAGCCACTGGCCTCATTGGAGCCATCAGAGACAAAGTGGACAAACAGGCTGTTGTCTGTGGTTTGAAGTGTGGATGGAGAACTGGTTCCACAGAGACGTCCTGATATACTCGGAGAGTTGCCATCCAGTCCATTTCGTAACTGATACAAAATAATCAAGTGTCAGTAGCAATTTAAACAAATCCCTCAGACACAAAACGACAGATATATCATATAGAAAAGAGACAATTATATCACAGTTCTGTTTGCAAATAAACTATTTTCAGAGTTACTATAGTTTTGCTTTTCAGTTTTATTGTAGTTTTATTAATAGCTTGAATTCATGTTTCTTTATTCACCCAATTAATTTTTATTAATTTAATTTAATCTTGTAATGTGTTTTTGTCATTTTACTATTTACTTATTTTTTTCAGTTAGTAATTTGGGTCCCTCAGCTTAAACCTATTTTGCTTTATTGCTAAGGCAACGTTTTTATTTTTTAAATAATATTTGTGTATATTTTACTTGATTTCAGAAGCTGTCCTTCAACAGCAATGTTTTAATAGTTTGTCTTACTTTGGCATTATAACCATATATACCTAATACCTTACCTAATGCCCTTATATAGTAACCTATATAATAGCTATAGTAACCTTGGCTCTTTAAAAAGAGTCTCCAATTCACACATTCCCCTATAGTCCCTCACCTCCAAGTAGTCTCCTGTACTGCATTGTGTGCCAAAGCCCTGAATCTGGAAAGGACTTTGGAAGTTGACAGACACTCTAAACCCTGGGGTGACCATTACATGCCAACTGCAGTTTAGGTTGGGCTTGTAATTCTGTGGATACTGAGGAGAACTTAGAACACCTCTGTCCGTATGGAGGAAACCTCCACAGCCTGATTGAGAGGTCAAGAGAAATTGTTCATCATTAACATGATTATACTTTATAAGATTTTGTCATTTATGGTAAAGTCTCATGGTCTTGCTGTCCACCTTTTGAATAGGACGCATTGAAGCCTCGTCCATTAATGGAACCATCTGAGGTAAATCGCAGGAACATGGCGTCACCGGTTGAGTGGAGAGGACCAGGCACTTGCCGTCCGCAAACCGTAGTAATCAATGGAGATACATTGGTTTCACCTTAGTAGAAATGACACCAGAGATTAAGACTCGGAAAACAGACCTTATATGGGATTGACTTGAATGACATAAAGCCTACCGTCTCTAATGGTCAGGCTGTCGTAAAGACACGAAACCGCATCCTCAATATCCAGAGAGAGCAGATTAAACTCCACGATGGAGTTGGGGGATCGAATTACCCATGAGCACTCAAGGTTAGGCTGATATTGCTCTGGCCAACCAGGAGAGAAGAGGAATCTGGGCGTGTCTCCTGTCATCAATGCTCCGCCACATGCTCCTAAAAATAAGGAATGGAAATTAATGACCATTAACAGTAACTCCCAAGAGCCTAAAAGCCAAAATCTTTCTGTTTTGTGTTGTACTGACCTGGCTGTATAGTGGGCGAGGGACCAGAACTTTGAACAGCTGTCCACTCAATGAGGAAACCTTTCCCTCCAATCACAGTGTCAGACTTGAACTCAAGAGTCATCGTGCTGCCCGAACTTCTCACCGGGTTGGGCAAAGTGAGGCCGCAAAACTCGCCCAGCAGGTAGGCATGGGTGTTTGGCCCATCAAATATCTAAAGAAGAGGACATTGATATTAGACGCCTACACTTACATTCTGTTAAACTGCTGTGTTGTCAAATAATCTCTGGATATGGTCACAATTAAACAACGGATTTCCAACCAATCAGACCTAACATCAACTGTGCCAATGATTCTGTTTCTTAAGCTCAAATTGAGCCATAAAATCAAACTTTTCAGATCACTTCAGGTACTGCACATGCGCAAAGGTTGTCAAGTACCCCACAACACTCTGTACAGAGCCCCTCCCCAAGAGAATGTTACTGTTTAGTTATTGACGATTGGCTGCTGCTACTACTAGGCGGGCATCCTTTGCTAGAGCGGCCATATTGAGCGTTGCAGATTCCTCCATTCATAGTTAAAGAAGTGAGGCATCTTGTTAACTATATAATCTTTGGTGTCGTTTGATGTTACAGACCTTCAGCTGGTCATAATAGCAATCGAAGAGGTCCTCAATGTCGATATCCAGGAAGTGAATCTGCACGTAGGAGTCTGCACTCACGGTGATGGTCCAGCGGTAGTCTGCGTTGTTCGGGTAGGTGCGTGGGTAAAGAGGGGAGGCTATCTGACCTGAACTGCCTGTGATCTCATTTCCATACACTCAGAAAGAAGAAACACACAGACATATATTTAAGACACATGCGAGATGTTCTTTAGAATTTAAGCACCGCTTCTGATATTCAGATACTGATTATGTACTAACTCCCTGTTGGAAAGGACAGCATAGCTGGTCTCCAGCATATGTTGGGCTTTGTATGCTGGTCAACAGCATGGGATGCTGCACGTTCTAAACTTTCCACACAATCTTTACCTGGAAGACTCCATTGGTCTGGCTTTAGTCTCTGCATTGGTCTGGCCCAGCTTAAGCCAGGAAGATCATGCTGGTCAACCCACTTAAAGTGATAGTTCACCCAAAAATGGTGAATTTTACCCAAAACTATATGCCTTTTTCTTCTACAGAACACCAAATAAGATATCTTGGAGAAATGGGTGCCAATGTTGTTTGGTTACCAACATACCTCAGAATGTGTTTCTTTTGTGTTTCTTAAAAGCAAAAAAGTCAAACAGGTTTGAAATGACATGAGGATGAGTCAATGATGGAAAAAGTTCATTTTTGGGTGAACTATTCCTTTTCTGGTGAACATCATGAATGTTCAGGGCTTTTCAGCAGGGGTCCACGTTAAAACAAAAAGCAATCCATCTTTTAGACTCACAGTGGGAGAATACGGCTCTGAATCCAGCTCCGCTCACCGAAGAGTCAGAGACGAACTTGATCCACAGAACATGAGCTATTATGGAGGTGTAGTTGGATGGAAGATAGTCGCCACAGAAACGGCCAACCACAGCGCCGGTAGAGTGACCTTCACGAATCTCTAGGTAGTCATTACTGCAGTCTGTACTCTGCTGTAGCTGAAACATACTACGTAATATAACAGAGTTAATTTTCGTCAAACCATTACATGTGTTTTTTCATGTTTTTAAGGCTGATTCTGGCTCACATGAAGGAGAGTTGGAGGCGGTTTCCAGGGGAACTGGTGATGGTCCACACACACTCTACATTAGGTGGGTACACATCAGGAAAGTTTGGACTGTTAAAAGCACCTGATTCCATAAGTAAATGTCCTCCACAGCCTGGGTAAATGGGTAAAGCATACCTAAATTAAAGCCTAATACTAAATCTTTCCATTTGTAATTATTTTGAAATAAACAATGAGACCTAACCTGAGGTTGAGGCCATGTAGGTTGCCCTGAAACCTTTCCGAGATACAGAAGAATCTGAGATGAAGTTCACCACCAGGGCATTGCTGAATGATGTGACTGGATGTGGTAATTCTGACCCACAATATCGACCTTGAGAAAAAGTATGAATTTAAAACTTCTTGAGACTGGTCACTTAAACATACCACATACAATATGACTTCAGTTATGATATCAATATAGTGCATAGGTCTCCAACGAGGGCTACAGAGCTGCAGAGTTTAGCTCCAGCTCTAATGAACTACACCTGAAGCAGCTAATCAAGATCTTTGGGACTGATAGAAACATCCAGGCAGGGGTGTTGGAGTAGGCTGGTGCTAAACTCTGCAGGTCTGTGGCCCTCCAGGAACATGGATTGGAGACCTCTGATCTAAAGTGACACTCAACTCAATGTACGATGCAAACAGAGTACAAAACGTATGTATACATATGTTCACTCAATAAGAGTTTAATGGATGAAGAAATCTGTCTTTACCAACAGATGGTGAATCATAATTGTCCCCATCCAGGATCTCCACTCTGTCATGTGAGCAGTTACCAGACACGATCTCCAACTCAAAGTCAGTGAAGGACAAAGTCACATGGTTGACTAAAAAATATTTTGGGTAACAAAGCAGCCGTTAAGATCTGCATTATAGGAAATGCAAGGGTGTCGCTCACAAGTTTTTTAACAAAGATATCAAGATAGCATTTTTTGAGCAGTATGATTGGCTGACTTACATGGCTCCTGTGCCCGTATAATCCAGCTACAGTTCTGATTGGGTGGGTAAGTGTATGGATATCGTGGAGACGCAATAGCCCCGCCCACATCGTCAGTTATTATAGTTGAGCCACATGCTAGAAATCAGAAGAGCAACCAATGATGTTGGACGGTGAACGAAACCATGACAAAATCGCGTGGCCTCCTGAACAGTGATGGAACTCACCCTCTGAAAACATGGCACTGAAACCTTTATGGTTCTGAGAAAAATCTGATCTGAAACGAACGTGAATGACGTTCTGCGTTGATGTTATGGGGGAAGGTCTGGAGGTCCCACACACTTTACCCAGGAGCGGAGAAGACTCATGTGGACCATCATGGATCTGGAGAGAAGACACTGAAGTGATTCTCTGTCCATACACTGATCTGAGATTTTAGTGCAACTTTTATTTAACAATAACAGCTTCTTTTTGAGGAAAAATGTGAGTTGGTCCAGAACATCCATGGTTTTTGTGGCACCAGGTGAACGTGATAAAGACGACGGACAGAACCGTCAATTACTCACAGCTACGTAGTCAAAGCTGCACAAGCTGTGATTTTCGATGTCCAGGTCAGTGAAGTTGAAGAAAACTCTGTGACCCGCGTCCACCGTGATGGTCCAGGAGCAGTCCACATTGTCCGGGTAGTTACTAGGGTACCGAGGAGAGTGGATTTCTCCACTGGGGGCTATGATTGTCCCTCCACATCCTGAATTTTGAAAGGTAGTTTTTAAGAGATTTTTTTAGAAGCTAAAAATGTTACAACTCCAAAATAGAAACTCTATTTTTGTAAACTGCACCTCCTTGTATCTCCTGCCAGGTAGCGTTGAAGCCCCTGCCGCTCACAACCACATCAGACGTAAATCTGACCGTTATGCTGTTTCCAGTGCTGGCCACCTGCAGTGGGTTGTTGGGAGGGCGTGTGGTGCAAAGCTGAGCCAATCGTGGAGCAGACAGGTCAGGTCCTCCATACACCTGGAGAAAGGTCAAAGGTCAGGATGTGTCATTTCGATGGCATACAATGTAAATTCCAAAATTAACCGTCCATTACACATTTGTGTGCTAAAACCTTTACACAAAATATGCTGCGCTTGTGCAGTTGTCTTAAGAGTTATGTAAGCACTCGATGAGCACTTTTCTGTCCTTTGTTGATGTATTTTTCATCAGGATAAATAGGATGTTTTAGGAGGACGTCGGTGAGCTTGGACGACACTGAAACTTTAAAGCTGTTTAGAAGCACAGCACAGCACGGTTTGTGTGCCACAGAAAGTGTGTGTGTGTGTCTCTAAGCTCTTTTTCTAAGCACTGATTTGCAGTTAATTTCTGCCCTGTTGGCTCTATTCACATCACCAGTGGAGATAAGCATTCCACAGCTCTACGCTACAAAACACAGAGTTTAGAAGGGTGGACACACACACACTCCTATATTCTACATATACAATCGTCAGAAATCGCTCGCTGCACGTTTAGTAACTTTTTAAGGTAATAATTCAAAGTGTAAAGGCGCTTTTAAACATGTTAAAGAGTGAAAGGCAGAGCCTGTGTGAGCTGGAGAAACAGAAAGAAATTTGGGCTTGTACCTCCAGTTTGTCGTAACTGCAGTCGGGGTGATACTCCACGTCAAACTCTAGAATGGTGATGGAGATGCTGCTGCCAGGACTGGTGTGGATGTACCAGATACACTCACGGTTTGATGGGTATCTATCTGGATAGCCTGGGCTGTTGAAGGAACCAGAGGGCCCGAACAGTTCCCCACCACAACCTGCAGGGGGCGACCATAAGACTATCTGACTTCTGTTTTACACATTCAGGGTTACACCTTACCCTTGTTATTAAAAAAAGTGGAAAAATCTGCTAGTGCGGTAAGACACAGTACGTTCACGATAAATTCTTAAAATATCTTAGTGTTGCCTCACATTGTTCTTTGTTTTGACTATTATTAGTACGTTTTGCTGAAAAAGAATACAAATTAAGAATAGGGAAAACAGTTATATTATGAAATCCTGGCAAATAACATAAATGCAAACTGACTTTAATTGTTTAGTTAGTTTGTGGTGAGTGTAATGTAATATTGAGAGAATTTAGAACAGATTTGTTCCTCCAGCCTCGCCCTAATCAATACAAATCAATGACTACAGCGTCCACATGTCTGTAAGAGGACATTCTCAGGGTGGGGCTGTTTTTAGCTATAAGTGACCAAGAAATACTTTCTTTTGAGCATGTTATCAATGTTTATGGGATTATATGTGCATGATATAATAAAAGTAAATGTTAATGAAAGGTTTGTGGACATTTTGGACAACTATCACGGTTTCCTTCATTAAAGGGTTTCAGAAACATGTTCTTGTGTCACACTGTTTGAGTTCTTAGTTTTCTGTCTGTTGTGTTTCTTTCTCAGGAAGGTTAGTACAGCTGTAGACCAGAGCACCACACATTACATAATAATACAATTTTCCACATACTGTGTCCATGGAAACCAAGCTCATTTCCTTCCAAAAAATGACATCACCATAGAGAGGGGTGCATAAATGATTAAAGGTTCGAGTGTGCTTCCAGAATCTCTCTCCCTCTCTCCTCGTCCCTCTCTGTCTCTCTCTTTCTCACTCTTTTTCAGCTCTGACTGCAAAAATAAGTCCACGCCCTTCTACACTGACTCAATGTCCCACAGACACACAAAATATCAGCTTATAGGAGCTTGTTGCCTTTTTTTCACTATATCGTCAAACCCTGTATTTTCTATTGTAACTGCAGTAGCTACACAGGATCAATTCTCATATCCTTTTAAATTCATTTATCACTGGTAATCAGCTCTCCCCCTCTCTGCCTTGCCAGTCAAGGCAGGAATACGACATACAACCAGCAAATCAGAACAAAGCCTTCTTAGAATGATGTCACTGCTCTGCCCATTAGGCTGCTATTGTTCTCTGAGATCCAATGACATCATCACTCAAGAGACTGCAGGCCGCCGACCTCTGGTTGTCCAGCAGTGACTCTGCATATATTATGTTCTTCTATTTCTAGAATAGAGTATCTCATGTTTACACAGTCATGCATGCCCAGATGTTTCCCACAATGCCTTGGGGCCGTCACTGTTCTTTGTTTTTCATTGTGGGTCTTACCATTCTGGTACCAGTCCATTTGGAAGCCTTTGTATGATATTATGAAGTCAGACCGGAACACTATATGAAGCCTGTTACTGGTGGTGGTGTTGGCCGGGGGAGGCGTGTTTCCACAGAATGAGCCAATCAGAGGAGCCTGTTCGTTTGGCCCATCATACAACTAAAGAGAAATAAAGAGTTTTATTTTTCACGTCGTTACAACTGACATAAATCAGCAATGTTCTTTTGACTGACAAGACACCATGTTAGACTTTTCTGACATTTCTGAAGGTTTGTTTGCCACCAATTTGGAAGAAAACCTTACATTTTTGTTTTGTTTTCCTAAAGAAAAATTAATTAGTGTTACTATATTAAGCCCTAGGTTATTTGTTTATGTTCAGTTAAGGCAACTTCTAACTCTTGGTTAAGCAATTTTTTACACTTTTCAACACTGGGTTACAGTGTACAGTATACAATATGTTTCCCTAATATAATGTGATTTACCAATTTTAGTGTGTAATGCTTGTTTTATTACATTATAGAAGTACAGTAATAATAATGGTCTCTTTGTATGAGTGAAGGTCAGTGGTTAGTCTGAGCAAAGCCCCAAACAAACATTCAATCAACAGTTCCAGAATCAGGTCTGAGCTTGTTTTCAAGGTATATATACAGCGTATATAACTTGCTTTTTAACTACTATTAAAAATACTGACATGAACCTTCATGTGAAATATGTTTATATATAAACAGGCTTTACCCAGCCAGTGGCATCTGTTCTGTTGTCTTGGAAACACAAAAAAGTGTTGTGCTATTGTTGGCAATGTACCCCCAAAACTGACATTCCACAACACCGACGTCATCACACACCAAAATATCTGACAGCTTTAACTGATACATGCCTGTCTATGGAATAAAAGAGGTTTATACAAACAGCCGCAGGTTTAGCATTTCCCAAGACTGCCCGAGGGAAAGCAATGGGAACTCTGAGCTCGGAAAACAGCTCCATCTCTCCAAGAGGCCCCATGATGTCATCACTGTTTGGATCTCCATGGTGATGAGTGAACGGAAAAGAACTCAAAGGCCCATTGTGAGTTTTTAAAGACTCTGCCAGTAAATCAATGCAGTGTAATTGCATGACAAAGTGTCCAGCATGAATTAGACCACTTGACCCTTCTAGAGTGAAATAAAAATGCTAAAAATAATGTTTTCCAGAAACATTTTTGCTACACTGGCTGACAGTCACATCCTGATGTGATAAAAATAAAGTGGGCTAAATATTTTTATATAAAAAGTCCACTTATTGCATTCGGTCAAGCTGTGCATGATTTCTTTTGTTGGAGGAGGGCGTGGTCTTGAAGGAGCTCTGAAGGGAGGGTGGGCTCTTATGCTTTCAAAGCTAGCTTGCTAACTTTAATAATGTCTCCTTACCTTCACATAGTCATAGAAGCAGCTGGAGTGTGGTTCCAGCTCAAAGGCTGTGAAGGTGTAGTTGATGGTATTGCCCATGGAGGCCTGGATGGTCCAGCTACAGCTAGCTTGAAAGGGGTAGTTATTGGGGAAGTTCAGACTCTCGATCATTCCACGGCTTCTATTGGCGATCACCACCCCTTGACAATCTAGAAAGATAATGTCATTCCAGATTAATACACGATTAATGGAACACAAAACATTACATTAACCTCAGATGGGAGAAATAGTCTAGACCTGGCTGATGTTTTTAGAGGACGTTTGAAACAATACATTCCTTTTTATTTTAAAAGAAGGTAACAGAGGCAAAGCATGTACACTAGAGGCATCTTGCCAGGAGGCAGGGCTGGTGTTATCCCTGCACTGAAGCTTCAGAGTCTGGGAAACACACAAGCATGTGTCCATTGTAAGAGGAATAAAAGGCTGATGACCGAGACAGCCCACGAAGGAAGACAAATCGTGTTTCACTGAGCTCTGAACTGTGACATTTCACCTCCACAAACATAATTAAAGCAAGACAAAACAGCAGAAATAAAACACAGTCAATGTCCCCTGTGTGAACTTCACCACCAGCTACAAACGCATCACTGTTTAACGCTCACCATTCACTGATACACCTAAAACTGCAGCAGCACAGTCGTGTTTAATTATTCACTGTACTTTCAGGTTTTTGGACATGTATCCTGGGAATACCACAACATTCTTTGAGCTGCCACGTACACACTACAATATTTGAATATAACGATGATTACGTGAATGAATATGCTATTATTACATTATTAAGATTCTATGCAAAGCATTTGTGTATATTGTTCCAGTCCTTGTGTTTCCTGAGAATCAAACTCAAGGTGTTGGCATGACCAGTTTGGCGTTATGGGTTTTTCTAATTATAAACAATAATTAATCTTCTATAATAATCCTCATAGATGGTTTGAGGATGGATGTGTGTTTGTGTGTTTTGTTCCACTCACTGGTTTGGTAGTTTGCCAGAAATCCGCCTGTGTGGAAGATGCTGTCCGTGCGCAGTTTCACATACAGATTCTCTGAGGATGAGTTGATGGGGAGGGGAATCTGATTTCCGCACAGTTTAGCCAGCTGTGGAGCATTGGTGCTGTTTCCATCATACACCTGATAAAACAACAGTAATAATCAAGCTCACTATAAATGTACTATGCTGCTGTAACTGGAAGTTGTTTAAGATGACAGTGTCTGACCGCTAAGTAGTCAAAGATGCAGTCGTAACTGGACTCCAGGTGAAAGTCTGCAAAGCTTAGCTCGACAGTACTTCCTGCACTGGTCTTAATGTGCCAGTAGCACTCGGCATCGGGGTGGTAAGGCAGCGGGTAGTTAGGGGAGGTAAAACCACCGACACTGGTGGTCAAGGTACCACCACAGCCTGCAATAGAAACACACAGGAAAGACTTACTGCCTCCCCCAAAATCTAGAAACTGTAGAAGCGTCATTGGTCTGCAGAAATAGAAAAGCAAACGCAAACACACAAGTCATACCAGTCTGTGTGCCATCCCAGTGGCCCTTAAAACCCTTGTAGGTGATCACATGGTCGGATCGGAACTTCAACCAGAGCCTGTTGCTATGGGATACTATTATGGGCGGACCATTTGTTCCACAGAATTTACCAATCAGAGGGGACGTTTCATAGCCTCCATCTCTGTTCAAGAAAGGAAAGTTAGTAGCAAAGAAACAAATCAAAATATTTACCCAAAAAAGGTCTCCTAGTGGAAAAAGGTCTCACCTGATCTCTAAGTAGTCAAAAGCGCAGGTGGAGGAGCTCTCCAATACAAAGTCTGTGATGTTTAGCATGATCTGCATGTTGACTTCCACTATGATTTTATAGACACACTCCCGATTGTTGGGGTAGTTGTTGGGGTAGTTTGGTGAGTTGAATTCTCCCGTAGGTGTCCTAAATATCTGGCTGCAATCTATAAGTGTAGAGCAAGGAAATGCAACATTTAACGACTGGAAACATTGTTAAATAAGCCTGCATACATAAGAGCATCATGCAGTCTGTACCTTCAATGGTACCTTTTAAAATTGCATTCTTGTAATAAATGGATGCATTTAAGTTATACCTGTGGTGGCATTGATGGAGATATAGCTAGCAGAAAAGCCCTCAGCAGAAAGACTGGAGTCCGAGACCAACAGGACGGTCATCAGGTTATCAGTGCTGGTAAGAGATGGAGGAACGGACCGCCCACAGAACCTGAATGCAGAATCACCAACATTTTCATCTAAGATCCCTGATTGTGGTTAATCCATATCTTATGTATATATATCTTATCTCATGTTCCTTGGGTTCCTACCTGCCCAGAAGACTGCCGGTCAATGCGGTACCATTATCATAGACCTCCACATAGTCATATGCACAGTTGGTGTGGTACTCCAGGTTGAAGGTTGTGAACGTCAGACGGATGAGATTACCGGGCTCAACAGAAATGAACCAGGTGCAGTTGGCTCCATGAGGGTAGGCAGTGGGATGACCTGGGCTGGTGAATGAACCTGTGGGTGTCGTGAGTGTCTCTCCACACCCTATTAAAATAAAGACAAACACCTGAGCGAATAGCAAAGGTTATAGAATTAACAAGATGCCACAGTTCTGTTACTGTGAATGGGGGAAAGTGCAGCGCTCAATATGGCCGTGAATGAAGCCCCGTCTACTAGTAGAAAGAGCCAATCGTCAATCACTAAACAGTAACATTCTCTGGGGGAGGGGCTCTGTACAGAGTGTTGTGAGCTACTTGACACTTTTTGCGCATGTGATGCTTTTATTAAAGTTGATAACTCACGTTTTGGCCATTGTTTGGCTCGATCCCACAACCTTTTGGTTTCCAGCTTAGATCTTTCCCCACTACACCTCATCATCTCTGGTACTTTTAATTGTATCTGCCAATCAAAAATTCTGTTCCAAAAACCTAATGAGCCACAATGCATTCTGGGAATGTTGCTCATGTGATGCCGCCCTTATACTTTGGCCATACCAAAGTCCTAATGCCTTAAATTGCCAATGCTCACTAAATGTCAGAACATTATATATATACACTATACATTTAAACACACAATCTATATTTGAAGAGTGTATACACAAAGCAGTGTAGCCTACCTTGCTCTGCAGATGAAAACTCAGCAGTGAAACCATGATTGGAGACGGATGAATCTGTTTTGAATTGGATGTACATGGACCTCTGGGAAGTCTGCAATACTGGAGGCATCTCAGTACCACAGTACCGGCCAATCAGAGGAGAGCTTGCACTGGGACCGTCTCTCACCTGAAAATAGAGAATAAACTTCATGTGCCGAATGAAATGCAAACGCTGATCAATTAGCGTGATGTTAATAAACGTACCTCAACATGATCAAAGAGGCAGGTGCTGCTTCCCTCAACGTCAAACGTGAGGAAATTAAGGGTGACCACGTAACCCATCGGTTGGTTAATGACCCACTCGCACACTTTGTTGTGGGGGTACGGGTCAGGGTGGAAGGGTGTGCGGATCTGACCGCTTCCAGAAAAGGTTCCACCACAGGCTGGTAGGAAAAGAGTTAAACAGGTCTTAAGAAGATCTACTGTGTGCATACTGGACACACAACTAGGGGTGTGAATACACTGCAATCCTTCCTCTACTCACTCTGAATCTATTTTTAAAATTCTGAACCAATTTCGTGTTAATTTCAAATCGTGACTAAATTGCGTACACCAAAATTCGACTGCCTGTCACATTTTGACCCCGATTCTATCACGGGTGCTTTCAAATTTGATGGTGCAGCTGACGGTTTGTCCATCTTTGTCCAAACAAAGTAATTTTGTTAGAATACGCGCATCTGAGAACATATTTTTTTCTGTTTGCAGCATATGCTCAACCGTACTTTGCAATAAACAGTGAATTGATTCTAAATGTTTAGGAATAGATTTACAATAGTTGGAGACAGAATCGTGATGCATCCTGAAATCAGCTTTTTTTACACCCCTACGCAAAAAGAAGTTTAAAATGTGAGTCAGTCTTGTCCTGTTTAAACAGATTAATTCTTAGCTAGATCTAGCTGTGATATGGACCAGACTTTAGGCTGCAAGTCTGACTTAGTTAGACAACTGCAGTTTTGGATATATATTTTGTGGGGTGCTTTTGTTGGTTTGACAAAAAAATGAGATTTAGGTCTCTCACCAAGTTCGTACATGGCCCTGAAACCAGCGCGGGACACAGAGCTGTCGGACTTGAAGCGGATCCAGAGTCCATTACTGGTGGACAAAATGGGAGCTGGCAGGGTGGTACCACAGTACCTTCCAATGAGGGGCTCAGTCTCACTGGTTCCATCTCTAACCTGAGACACCACCCAGTAAATATCGTTATACGTTAACAATTAAAGCTCCACGTGCCTCTAATGCACTTAACACACATAAACACGCATGTGCACAGACATCATACCTCCACGTAATCAAACAGGCAGCCAGTATGAGTCTCCAGGTCCATGTGGGTGAAGTTCAGGGCCACCACTTCATTGCGTGGCATCCTAATGATATAAATGCACTGCCTGTTATGAGCGTAATTATTTGGCCAGTTGGGAGAGATGATGATTCCCTCTGTCTCTGTGTAGACGCCGCCGCAGCCCGGGTCAGCTGATGGGATACAGTATATTACAGTAATCGAACGACCCATCCCAAAGCAATATCACAGAACAATTAGCATTGGCATTATGAGCATTTACAATACTGCAATTTGACTCATGACTTTTAATCGTTATATAACCCCTATAATCCTATTTTATGTTTTAAAAGCACAGCTCTCCACAGATACATTGATGTGTTTACCCATCGTGCGGTTACTGAATCGCTGATAATGCATTGCAATTACGGTACATTCCGAGACATACTGTAATCATACGCATAAATACTGTTTGCAAACGAGGCATTAGTGCACTTCAACTGAATTGTGTAAATTGTCCTTTAATTACGAACTTTATGTTTTAGGAAAATTCAGACATTGCATTAATGTTATTGCTTGATTAAAGGAACGTTATTAAAACATTTTATTCTGTATATTTTTCAAACGTTCCACTCACAACTTAAGAATAACGTTTTTGTTATAAGACATAAAATGTAAGCGTGAAAAAACGTTCTGCTAACAGAACTTGAGAGAACGTTTCCTGTTAGCTGGGATATCCCATAATTCCCCTTCTCTCTATATTTTGACAGTGTGGGCTTTGCTTACATGGGGACGTAGTGTATGTAATGTGAAATCCTCGATCGCTGATACTAAAATCAGAGTGAAAGTGAATCCAGGCAGTTGGTCCAGTCGTCTGGAGGGGCGCTGGCGACGCTGTACTGCAGTATTTTCCCAGGACTGGATCCTCTGGTAGCAGCCCATCTCTGATCTGCCTCACGACACCAGAAACCATTTAACGTGTACACACTGAAAGCGGTTTCTATATGAATGTGAATTCAGAGTTCTAGATGGAACAGATATTGTGTACCTCCAGATAATCAAAGTTACAGTTGTCATGGTGTTCCAGACTGAGGGTTCCGAAAGCAAAGGTTATGAGCAGGCCAGGGTTCACATTCACTGCCCAGTAGCAGTCACGGTTAGGTGGATAGTTACCCGGGTAACCAGGTGACTTGATGTCACCATATGTATTGGTCAATTCCCCACCACACACTGGAAAACAAATGAATATTGGTGTAAGCGCAGCATCCAGCACAATGGGGTGAACACAAACATGGAACTGTGCTGGATGCTAATTATTTGAAGGCCGCTGTGAGGCCGCTTTTGGTTTACCTGGTGCCTGCGACTGCCAAGCCACGGTGAAGCCACCACGACTGACCGAGTGGTCCGAGCGGAACCAGAAGTACAGAGAATTGTGGGAGCTGAAGAGTTCGGCTGGGGCCGCCGTGCCGCAGAACTTCCCTATCATGTAGGAGGAGGCGCTGTCTCCATCATGGACCTGCAGGAAGTCGAAAGCGCAGGAGGCGCTGTTCTCGATGTCAAAGAAAGGGAATGTGATGCGCAGAATCTGGGAAGAAGAACGGATCGGAAGAAATATGGGAGCACAAAACTCCAAACTTAATTCCAACCCAGGTAACAGGGAATGTTTTCAGAGCATTTGCTAACGTTCTCTAAAAACACATTCTCTCAAACGTTCTTTCAATAAAAAGTCACAAAGAGCTCCGAAGATAATTCCTGGTGGGCCTGTTTTTAAACGTTTCACTGATGACGGATAACTTTACTAACCTGACTGGGGTCAGTTCTGACGATCCATGCACAGCTGACCTGGTGATCGTACTCCCCACTTCCAGGATTATTGGGGTAGCTGAATGTCCCAGCTGGGCTTTCCAGGACTCCCCCACATTCTAACACGCGCACACACACGCACACACACAGTAATGATAAAGTTAGATAGATATGGTTAAAAAAAAACACTATCACACACATACACATTATGCTGCATCCAAATATGCATATTTTAGGCACAGTGCATGCTCTCAAAGACAGAAACACTGGGCTGCATCCACACACACACACCTTGCTGTGGAGTCTGACACTGGGGGCCGGTCCACTGGGACGTGCAGGTACAGGTGTAACCATTAATTCCATCTGTGCAGGTTCCTCCATTCTGGCAGGGATTACTTGAGCACTCATTGACGTTCTGATCACAGTTCTGACCCGCCCAGCCCGGGTCACAGCGACAGATATATCCAGTGGCTGTGTTCTGCCGAGTTTCAAACACGCAAACAGGAATATGAGGCATGTGTTACGATAAGTCACAAGAAATCAGAACAGATATTAGCCGAGCACTAACCTCACACTGGCCATTTACACAGGGGTTACTGGTGCCACAAATATCACTGATCTGAGTACAGCCCATAGGTCCATAGCCATTACCAACATAACCAGGAGGACAGGTGCATGATGGGATAATACTTCCTGCAAGACAAACAAAATAAACCATTATAAAAATTCACTAAGATTGAAACAGACTTAGAGAGGTACAGCGGTGGACAGACAGACAGAACAATACATAAAATAATAGACAAAACAATTGTACGATAGAGTAAAACATAAAACGGGCAGGCAGACGGAAAGATAGAACAACAAACAGACAGACAGACAGACAGACAGACAGACAGACAGATGTGTCCAGTATACATTGGAGCTGTTTTAAAAGCATCTCAGGACACACTTGACGAATTTGATTAGGATGTTGAGAGTGTGCAGGGCTGTAATCTAAACCCTTATAAAACTGCACTTTACATCAGTAATAAAATATTACGACCGTCATAAAATCTGCTGTTCTGGCATCAGTTCTGCTAAGCAGTGTGCAGTGTGTCGTGCACCTGGTGTAGATGCGCACGTGGCCAGCGGGTAACATCCTCCATTATTGGTGGAGCAGATGTCAGCTTGAGTACAGGTCTTCCCGTCCCCTTCATACCCTGAGGACACACACACACACACACACACACACACACACACACGCGGGGTCAGTGGTGTCATCTTACACATAATGACTGTTTCCTGCTCGGGCCTGTCTGTGTGTCTGGTCTTAACTGAGACCTGTACACCCTAATGCATTAGCAGACGGCAGCTTCGTCAATGAAAGCGCATCAGCTAATGCATCTCTCCACCTCACTCGTCCTCTCAGTCTCTCCCAGAGGGAATACAACACAAGCCCGCATGCATCTGCTTAGCATTTCAAACGCATGACTGCACAACCGTGACTCAGCAGTGTGCTGCACGCTAATCTGCGCTGGAAACAGGACAGATGACCTACAAATGTTTCAGGCTTACTTAAAATAAACGTTTTATTTGCCAGCCCTCTCTGGAGGTTAAATATTAAATTAACAGATAATACCATCATCTAAAACAGAAAGCAAGGCCAAAATAAAAAGCTGTGCCTTTAAAGCTGCAATGCACAACCGCCATCCCTGTTTAAAACATAAAACTGCAGAGTACTCGCTGCGTTAATTTAACGTGGATGACAAGATTAATTTGAAAACTGCTGTGAGCACAAGCTACAAACCATGCAGCATCTACAGCACCCGGAAATGTGACATAGCAGCCCATCTTTATTCTGTTTACAGACGATTTCCCACGAAACTGCATCTGACAGCTAAAATTATAAATCACTATTATAAACTTATATAATGTAGAGAGATTGTGTCAAACACTTGTCTGTCACGTACTGATTTTTGTTACAGATTGCAGCTTTAAGATAAAAGGCAGCAAACTTTATTTTTAGAAAGTGTGTACGGAAGAGAATGAGGGAAAGACCTGGTGGGCATTGTCCACAATGGAAGGAGCCCATAGTGTTGAGACAAGGCACCATGGGAGACATAGAGCAACCTCCATTGTTTGTAGCACATTCATCGACATCCTGACAGCTGTACCCGTTACCCTGCCACCCTGGAACCAAAAACACACACAATAAACCTCATTAAAAGTTCCCTTTGATAAGAACCTAAACAGATGCCTGCTCAATATATTAAGGTCGATTTTGTCTCTGATAACCCAGCCCCTTAATGGCATAAATAAAACCAAACAGGCTGCGACTGGTCGATTTCTATGTCAATCAGCAGGGATGAGTCCTCAAACCTGCAGGGCAAGAGCCACAGTAGTAGGAGCCCAGAGTGTTGAAGCATTGGACCGGCGGGTTTGTGGAGCAAGGCTTGTTCGGAAGGCTGCACTCATCGATATCAGCTGTACATGCAGACTCTCCAGGAGGAGACATCCAACCGGCATCACAGATGCACTTGTACTTGGGCTGTAATGGAACATTGAGAGAAGTGAATAGAGTCGGTCCAAAAATATCTTAAAATCGGCCTAAAAATGACATCACAGTTGTGTATAGAGGGCTCATTTTGCAATATTCTATCTGTTGTTGTGGAGTATCTTCAAGGATAATGGAAACATTTTTAATTAGAAACAAATGTCGAGACTTTTTCCACTCAGCATGAAGTGTATCTTCTAACTTTTGTTACTGAAGCTATTTGACGTACATAAAAATGCTTTTCTGTGTTCAGCAATGGACGAATGAGTGTTTTATTTGTATAAAACCTCTATATAACACTCAGATCACTTTGATTTCCCAAAGCAGGAAATGTTCCTGGATCAACACCTGGAGCAAATCAGATTGCAGGATTTGGTTTGTGGTCATTGTTAGATTTGGGCTTAGGACTGGGTTAGGAGCTTGATTTTAGAGTAAGTTATGGGTAGGGCTATGGGTAGATTTAGGTTAAAATACCAGTTTTCTTTGTACTGGAATGTTGCTCCTGGACCAACAATGAATGCACATCACATATCATAATAATGAATGAAATGAATGTAAAACAGGAAAAACACATAATAAAAGAATAAGAATTCATCTAACTGTGGATCACCTCGTTGGGCGTGACTCTGTCTGAATCGAGACACACCCCGTGCACACACAGATCCTGACTCCCACCTGCGCAGTCGTCATAGCGGGATGTGCAGTGCGGGCCGTACCATTCCGGAGTACAGGTACAACTACGAAACATAAAGAACAACATGGACCTATCAGGGTCAGAACACACTACACAGCCTAATGGGACGTGATGGGAACCAATAACAGAGAATTACGTGTAAGAGCCGGCTGTGTTCATGCAAGTGGCTCCGTTCTGGCAGCCCAGCGGACTTCCTGCTAATATCTGACACTCATTCACGTCTACAGCACATGTGGGACCCTGCGGAGAATGAGGTGTTGGTCTGTACCACATTTAAAAGAGACAGAAGAAACCAATATTATTACAGGTGTCGATATAAGCGACTGACCTGCCAGTTGTCAGGGCAGATGCAGTGAAATGCATCTAGCAGGTTCAAGCAGGTTCCTGCGTTCTGACACGGGTTACTGCTGCACGTCTTTCTCTGCACTGTCTGTGAAACACAGAACATCGTAAAGCTGGAATTACATCGTAAAGACTGAAGTGCTGCTGTATGTCCTCGCATCACATGAGCAATAAGATGATCTCCATGACGACAGCAGGTACCTGTTCTAGAGACTGAACCTTTGACTCGAGTGTCGTCACTCTGGTGTTCAGCTGATTCAGCTGGTTTGTGATCTCTGGAGACGGGCCGCTGTTTTTAATAGTGTCGATGTCAGCTTTGTTAATTTTGATCTGGAAGAGAGACGCACTCGTGTAAGTTTTACTAGAACTGATTGACAAGCACAGATCTTGCCATGCGCTGACTAGGTGCCAAGAATGGAAAAGCAAATTTAATGCAAACAAACAAAACTACATATAAAATGTAACGGAAATAAATAAAATAAAACAATTTATGCACAAAGAAAATACAATTTTACAATACAAGAATATTTTCGAAAAACAATGTTAACACTTTACAAGATTGTATTTGTTAAACTTAGTGAACTGCTTTAGTTAACATGAACAATACTTAGACAGTATTTACTCATCTTAATGGGTACTAATCTCTTAAAATACGCTGTTCCTGTATTAGTTAATGTTAGCTAATGCATGAGCTAATGTTAACAAATGAAATCTTATTTGAACTGTTACCGTAACAACTTTAAATGTTTTGGAATGTTGTTACCAACATCACTTCATATTTAGTTTTGAGATTCTGACATCACTGTAACATGTGCGGTACATTCCAACATATTTTACCAATACAAAATGTTTGGTCTCATGTTTGGTTTATTACTTCCCCTAATCTGACTCCAATAGACAGAAATCAGATGTGTGACCCTCACCTGATTTATCTGCTGGACGAGGTCTTCCGTCCCCACCTTCACACCTCCGGACCCTGAGGTGCTAAAGCGGAGGTCTTTGTTGTATCCCGCTGAGAATATGAGGTGACCGTTCTCTGAGGTCATGCGAGGCCTGCGAAATCAATCAATTACCGGAAAAACTTTAAAACCTTCCACTTTTCCCTGAACCTCTACAGTTAATTTCAAACTCACAGTAAAAATTAAACCCCCTTTGAACGTGCATACTGTCCAACATGCTGTATATTCTCCATTTTCATGCTTTTTCAAATTGAAACAAAGTATTAACTAATCAGTTAGAAAGCTGCAACAGGAAAAGCACATGAACAATTAACTCCAGGACATAACCAACACTGTCTTTTTCTTTCACTGAAAGATACTTCAACATGAAGGTTTCGAGTGGGTTCCATCATCTCAGTCATCTAATGTCCTTCAAATTGAACAAATAAATAAATACATACTGGTCATTGCTGATGTCTCTTTTCCGTCTGTTGTGGGGTTGACCACCATCATCACACTGCCGTCCAGAGAGGAAGAGGAGGAACAGAAAGGGCCAGCAGAACCTGAGTGTCCGAGCCATGCTGAGAGCTCGTCTCAGTACTGGACCTTCACACTCTCACTTCTGCCTAAAACCCAACCAGCCCGGGATGCACTTTGCTCCTGAACTGTCCTGCCTCCCAAAATCGCTCATAAAGAAAAGGAAAACAGCTACAGGGCCTTTAACGCAGGCGTTTGCCTTTATTGGGTGATTGTCAGGGGGTGTCACATGTTTTTGGAGATCAGTAACCAAAGTTAATGCTGTAAAGCTGTTGATTTCATAACAGAACCCAAAGCTCGTTTCCTCTGTATATGAGCAGTTTCACACCTGCTGCAGAAACAGCCATTATACTTTATAATCTAGATTATTCTTTTATTATTATCTTATTATTAGTCGCTTGTACTGTACGATCTCAGGAAGGAAAATGAGTAGCTTCAAATGCAATATCAGTCAAACGTGCAATTTTTGGTTGCTACATTTCCATTATTCAATGTTATTTCATAGTGTTGATGTTTTTAACTATTACCCTAAAATAGCAATAATAAAAGACGAGTATTTGAGTCCAAACGCGTGACTTGAACTGTATTTTGTGGCAGTAATAAAACAAAAACACAATTTAAAATGAAACAAACTTTATTCATATATGTAAAAATATTACAAAAAACTACTATATATAAATACATATGCTATATTTACATGTACAGAATGTCCCGTGTATGAAGTTCTGTTCGGCGTGACATCACGGCATTGCGTGTCACTTCCTGTTCCTCTATGGCCTGGTCTCAAAATGTGCATTATGACATCATGAGCTGAATGAGATTTGAAACCACGTGGATGTTCAGACTGTTGCCCAACACACGGTACTGCTGCTTAACAGAAATGTGCTGCGGAAAGGCTGAAACACACAAAACAAGAATATATTTAAAACAGGGCATTTTCAGAACTAGTTGTAACAAATTGTCACATTACTAAATTTTGAGAACATTTCTTTATTTTTCTGGGCTAGCGGAGTATAAAGTTAGTGTGTATCTGTGATGGCTGAATAGCTGAAGATGGGCAGAGATTGTAGACTGTAAATTCCTCAAAACGCTTCACAAATTATCCTCACAAAAGCTTATCAAATGTAAAACCTGCCTTTAATGTTATTCTTACAGTAATAAGCTCAGTAATCAACTTCCTTAAAATTCCTTATGTGAAGAAATAGCAACTGAATTTCACTTCAACATGCCAAACAGTGCAGGATTCTGAAACTAAACCTGAAGCAGCTAATAATGAGAAGTTATTTATTAATCTTTTCACACTCCAGTGGAATTTATAGGTTATGTAAAATATCACACGTTTACTTTTCTAAATGGGGACATTTCAAAGATTCCTGTTGTTTTCATACACATTCAGTTATAAACGATATAACCCTACCCACATTCTAACCCTAAGTGAGAACAAACTTTCTGCATTTACTTTATTTTATATTGTTTTTACAAATAAGGACAAAAATGCAATTTGTCAGGTTTTACTGACTTTTGGGTACATATTTGTCACCAGTGTATGGTAATTAAACCCACCCAAATACCCCTGAAGATACACACACACACACACCCACACACACACACACACACACACTAAGATGTGTCTACACACGCTGGCACATACAGTATTAGTGGAGTTATGTTTTCTGTCAGGTGATAATGTCTTACAGAAATCCGCAGGGAAGCCCATGAGGTTGGCGATCTCTCTGGGTGTGAAGTATCTCAGCTTTAATCGAAGCAGCTGCTTTACTTTGTCTTCCTCAGAGAGCAGCTCCAGACTCTTGAACACAGTCTCCAGCTCCACATCAACACAGGACTGCAGCACAGAGCCTGTGCCCTCCACATAGTGACCGTACCTACACAGAGATAACCAACAGTTATGTTCACAGCATGATGAGCTCAAATCACATCTGATCCTATCCTATGTTACCTACACGAACCCTAACAATGCGCTATGTAGGTGATACAATGTTCTGGGTGGTTGCTAGGGCATTGCTAGGAGGATGCAAGCTAGTTCTGGGTGGTTGCTAGGGGAACACATTATAAAAACATTTAAAAATTTAAAAATTGAATCGCATTTATCACAAACAAAAATTAGATTTATATTAAATTATGATTTATATTATAATGAGAGGAAACAAATAAAAATAACACACAAAGGTTGGAAAATGCACAATTTTGTGAATGACGGCCATTCATATTTCGAGGAACTCTGTAGAGCTTCTGATGGTTCTCCAGATGATGTACATTTACCCTTTTGTGAAGCACACTGATCTCCTGCTAACAGGCTGAACGATATCCATCAGCAGAGCGTATCTCAGCAGGGTTTTGGGCGGCAGCAGGTATTGATCCATGTCTTCTTCCTCCAGCAGAAATTCCTGCAGTCTCCGGACCGTCTCCTGACTGTCCTGCTTTCTTTTCCGGTCCAGATCTTGGGCGGTCTCCAGCTTAAATATGATTGGCTCAGAGCTTTTACTCTCAGACTTGGATGGAGTTGGAACGGCGTTTGGAACAGATGAACGTTCTGATGATTCACTGGATATTGATCTGGGGAAACCTTCCATAATCTGCCAACACATAAAACACCAATCATTCATAAATCAATCAGAGTATGTTTCCTGAAAAGCATGCGGTAGAGTACTGTAAACTTTTAAAAGCCTGTACTTCTGCTGATGTTTGGAATGAGAAGCATCCTGGCGGTCTCCTCGCAATAAGGAAATATCGAAGTCTGGAGTTTGGAATTCCGAGCTGTGGCAACAAAAACATCATAAAAATAAGAGCAGAATATCAGCGCTGGCTTGTTGAAGAGTTTTAGAGCGAGTGACATTTTAGGGTGGACTCTGGGTAAAAGAGACGCTTACACATGTTGGCGAGATCAGAAACTCCTGAAAGCTGTAACCGCACTGTTTCAGTGTGTTAAGCAAAGCTTCCCTGTAATTAGAAAGACAAACAGTTATCAGTCATGATTCTGATATCAGAACTAATGGAATCTCAAATCTGCTAAAATGGCCCTTGACACACTCAACATGAAACAGAATTCACGACATTTGTTTTCTGTGACATTTTAGTGTGAAACAGGATATTCAATAAGGAATAAAGAACAGGGCAGGACTTGATTTACACTGAGTGTTAAACGGAGTCACACCACACTGCAGGTTTACACCAGATTGTGGAGCGGGTGGCGATTTTGTTCCAGGTCAACAGGTTATAGGAATTAATTATTATTCTGATTACATTTACAAAGACAAACATTTCTGTTTGGAATAATATGCGCTGATGAGTCATGCACAAAATAGAACCGGGAACGTGCATTAAGTAAACAGGGTCGGTTTTTGTTTTTATGTTACAGGGAACTTGTTAAAGAAACACAGCAGCTTCATCGAAAATCTAAGTGTTAATCCCGCTGGCATACGCCTTCATTATCATCACGCCTGGTAAAGATTTGTATTAACGCAATCCATGGTGACAGCACCACAGAGAGCAAACCTGTGACCCCATTGGCTCACAGCCATGTAACCATGGTGATCTCCCTGCGTATATGGCTCCCTGGTTACCTTGCGGCAGAGGTCTCAAAGCCCTTCACATTCTCCAGAAGAACAAACCGCGGATGCTTGCTGAGCCTGCGGGAGCGAGAGGTGCATTCTTACACTGAAAGATTTCCCAAAAATGACTCAACAGAGCAAACATCAAACATACTAGAGAGAAAGAAAGAGAGAGAGAGAGAGAGAGAGAAAGAGACAGAGAGAGAGAGAGAGAGACAGACAGAGACAGAGAGAGAGAGAGAGAGAGAAAGAGAGACAGAGAGAGAGAGACAGACAGAGACAGAGACAGAGAGAGAGAGAGAGAGAGAGAGAAGCAGGAAGCAATTCTTCACCCTTTCAATGGTCATGAATTAATAATGACGTGCAAAAATATAAAGTACATTTTCAAGAAATATGGCTTGCTCATAGAAAACTTTGTCGTTTCTGTAACTTCAGTGAGAAGAACAGCTCGAGTGATCTGACCTTGGCAGAAGATCCAAGATGTAGAGAAAACTCTTTGTTCTGGGGTCTGTCACATCTCCCTGTAAACCAATCCTGTAGACAAACAAACACTAACTTCAACCAATTAACCTTACATCACAGACACAGAGGGCGGCGGGCGCAGAGGGCGACGGGCGCAGAGGGCGACGGGCGCAGAGGGCGAAGGGCGCAGAGGGCGAAGGGGGCGACGGGCGCAGGGGGCGACGGGCGCAGGGGGCGGCGGGCGCAGAGAGCGGCAGACACAGAAAGTGAACAGTGTTACGTAGAAGAAGGGAAACAATTGGATCACCTGGTGAATGGTTGACATGGTGGGCTCATCAGAATCACATCAACATTCAACTTCTCAAAATCCTGTAAAGTCATTCCCTGATACACAACATCAGAAAGATCTTTCATCAACAACATGTAAAAAACACACAATAACAACACTAAAAACTAATCCCTCGCTTCATTTTCATAACAAAACACCTTATGTTATAGAGCAATACATATTTTTAGGTTTACCACTGAAAACATAACATCTTTACCTATATTGTTGGTGTACGTATAGAAATGTTTATTGTAAAGTTATAAGTTATACACCCCCATCTTGTTCAGTCTAACTCACTGCATATTTGACACTTGAACGAGGCCCGTGTCAGGTACATAATTACATGCTGACATAGCACGTAACCTTTAAACGCTACAAAAACGTCTCAGTTACACTTTTACCTCCAATATGATTTTAAAGCCTCAGTCATGAGACTGTGTGCTGCTGCAGGACTGAGGAAGAAACATTATTTTAGATGTCTAAAGAGAGACGTGTTGTCAGCAATGCAATAAATCAGTTAAATAAGACAGAAGGTTTTTAATTGCAGGAAACACAATGCAGATAAAGATCCAATGCAAAACTGCAATTATCTTCTCTGCTACTTTAATTTCTGGTCATACTAAGAATAATAAAAGATACTTTCTTTTATCTCTTCCTATACCACATTTAAAAATAATGTCTGTAATTATCTGGATGTCGGATAAGTTGAGTTTAAAGCAGTAATGTTTTGCCTCTCTAACAGCATCTTTGTTTAAAACAAAAAAATTGCAGAGAAATTTCCTGGGAAATCTGACCCTACAGCTCAAATTATAAATCATTATTATAAACTTACAGCTGTGAATCCGGGTAAAATGAGGAAACCGTGTTAAACACTGACTTTATGTTATGTACTTGCTCAATGACTGATTTTTGTTCATTTTTAACCGCCATAAACGGATCACAGTTTTGAGTAGGAACTTACCTCAATAGTTTTAGGTAAGAGGGGAGTGTTGGGGAAGTTGTGCTTGTATATTTCATTGGCTGTTGTGTTGACATCCACGGCAGCCACAACTTCAGCTGGAACTGAGCTCTCTGAAAACACACACAACACACGGTTTAATCAGTGTCAGTCTCTTATCCCAAAATAAAGATATGAGATTGTTTTTCTTCCTACATACTGGAAATTAATATATTTGATCTGGACAGAGTAGCTGATCTTCTAGTATTTTATTTAAAGCTGCAGTTTATTACTTTCAGCTCTCTGTCGCCATCTCTGTTTGAAACATAAAACTGCAAGTTACTTTACACACTTTTCTTTACATATGTTAAAAGTCAAAACTGACCATTTTTTTGGGGAAAATTTTTTTTTCCAGGAAAATGGACCCGACAGCTCAAATGATGAATTATTATTATAAACTCACAGTTGTGTATCAGGTTAAGGTAATGAGATTGTGTTGAACACCGATCTGTCACGTACTTGCTCAGTAAGTGACTTTTGTTTATTTTTAACCAAATAAGTTATGGATTGCAGCTTTAAGAAAACGCTTTTCCTTTCCAAGCAGTCAGTAGGGGAACAGTGACACCTGTGGGGACCGTACAAATTAAAACGAGAGATGTATGACAGGTCCAGAGCCTTCGAACCGAGTGAACTTTGAGTTTCAGAGCTGATCATTTGCAGAAACACAAGAGACTAAAGCAGATCTGCACCTGCCGGTACGGTATCAAACACAGTAACACACTAAAACTGTCAACAAAACCCACCAAGACCCCACTGGCATACCATTAAGAGCGTAATGCATCCCTCCTATTCCGCTGAATAACTCCAGAACCCGGAGTCGCTCCATATTTCTATTCTTCGTCTCAGTGGATTGTTTACAATGACTGACAGCGCTTCGCTTTCACGCCACATGTGAAACCCAGAATAACACGGGACCGTCTGGAAACAAATCCTACTAACTAAGGTTCCGGCTTATCTAGGCGTACACTTTCCATCCTCTTCCTCTGAACAACAAAATAGAATAAAATTACAATGTCAAATATAAACTAGTTTCAAAACTTGAAACTATTTATTTGCGTTATTTATCTTTACTATTATTTAGCATGAATGTTCATTTATATTATTGATTCTAATTACATATACCAAAAAACAACTATCTATTATAATAAATATCTATTATAAATATCTATCTATCTATCTATCTATCTATCTATCTATCTATCTATCTATCTATCATTAACAGCTATCAAACAAACTGTGTTTTTTGCGGATTTACACAGTCCTCATTGATGGTTCTGGAGGGGCACAACACGCCCCTCCGACCGGACTGCCCCTTCTGCGTCACTACACCCCTCTGCACCGTTATGTCATTTGCATAGGGAGTGGACTATATATCCCAGCAGAAGCTCTGCAGTGGTCTCGGTTGGGCAGGACAGGCTGAGGGTCGTCAGTTCGCTGTAGTTGGAAAAAGTGAAAGTAGACACTCTCTTCAAGAGCAAAGCATTCAATACCCAGAACTAAAGGATTATAAAATGGCAAGCCGTACAACCACATCTTCTTACAAAAGGATGTTCGGTGGGGACCAGCCACGGATGACTCGGTCCGGTTATTCGACTCGTCAGTACAGCAGTCCGGTGCGCGTCTCATCGCGCGTCTCCTACAGCAGCGCGTCCTCCGCGCCCCCATCCATCTACATGACCAAGAGCGCAAGAGTGCGCAGCAGCGCGCCCATGCCCAGGCTCGCCACGGACACTCTGGATTTCGGGGTTGCTGAAGCCATCAACACCGAGTTTAAAACCACCCGGACTAATGAGAAGGCGGAGATGCAACATCTCAACGACAGGTTCGCCAGTTACATAGAGAAGGTGCGATTTCTGGAGCAGCAGAATAAGATCTTGGTCTCGGAGCTGGAGCAGCTGAGGGGTCAGGGCAAGTCTCGGATTGGAGATCTGTACGAGGATGAGATGAGAGACCTGCGGAGGCAAGTGGACCAGCTCACCAACGAGAAGGCCCATGTGGAAGTGGACCGGGACAACCTGGTGGAGGACATCGAACGTCTCAAAGCGAGGTATGAGCAAACCCTGCCCGATAATTCCCAAACTGACTACAAAACTGAGCTTGAAATATTTATCTGCAAGTGCGTTTGAGTTTATAAATAACAATACATTTATCCAACACGTTTTTATCTCAACAGGCTTCTAAAAAGACTTCATTTCATATTTACATCATTAAAATAAATAATAATATTAATAAAATGTAACTATATTGCGTCCATAAATTAATTGAATTTATTAGTAATGATAAATTGCATTTGTACAAGAAAATACTACCTTACGCAGATAAAAAGAGATTTAGAGAATGTTTATGTTCTTAATTGCGATGTTTTAAAGCTTATTTTGTATATATTAAACAATATATTGTATCTGCGACGTTTTGATTCGGGCTGAATTTACCTCAGGGCAACGCCCTAGAAGGGCGGGGTTTCCTCACAGGGTCTGTCTCCAATAAACTTAATTTAAATCTCTGAAACAAGACATTATGAAAGATTACAGTAAGTCTATTCGTTTTCATATCAAATGTAAAGAGAATAAAGTGTCATTTCCTGGTGAGGTGTTTGAATACAGTGAGTGTCAGTCTGTGTGATGAAGGGTGTGGCTTTGTAATTTAATATTTATATCATTTACAGACTTCAAGAGGAGATGCTGCAAAAGGAAGATGTTGAGAACACTCTCCGTAGCTTCAGACAGGTGTGTGTATCTTCTGTCTGGATCTGCATGTGTTCTGAGAAACATCTACAATCAACACTGTGCCCTCTTTACCAGTCACCAAATGTGACCATGTAAATCTGCTCACAGTGAAAGCCTGGTCCAGCTGCCCTCTGGACTGGTTTCACAGTTAAACACAAAGAGCTTTGTGTGCCCGTGTGTTCATGACAAAGCAAAGTGTTGTACGAGTGGGAGGGGCCAGTGTTAGTGGCTAAAGAGAGGTGGGGGGGGACAAGCTATTGTTGTTCAACACAGTGAGAAATTGTGCCAAAGTATTTTCACATAATGTGATTGTTTTTAGCACAAAAGTAGGAGAATAATCTCTTCTGAACTCAGAGGTCGTGAAGGAAACACAACATTAGTGACATTAGTACAAACTGCACACACAGAGAGCTGAACACACACAGAGAGCTGAAATTTAAAATCGTTCTCCTCTCATCTCCACAGGATGTTGACAACGCCTCCCTCGCTCGTCTGGATCTGGAGAGGAAAGTGGAGTCCTTGCAGGAGGAGATCGCGTTCCTAAAGAAACTTCATGATGAGGTACAGAAGCATTCAGACGCTGAAGTGACATTTTCTGCCTGACTGATGCTTTTGTTGAGACTGCTAAAGATCTGCTGATTGGCTGAGCTGGGTGACCTTCTTACAAGGGCAGCAAAAAATCTTGTTTTCGAATCATTGCGTGATTAAAGAATCATTTTTCCTTTCATCTTTCTGCAGGAACTTGCTGATCTTCAGGTTCAGATTCAGGAGCAGCATGTTCAGGTTGACATGGAGGTGGCCAAGCCCGACCTCACGGCTGCGCTCAAAGACGTCCGGCAGCAGTACGAGGCTCTGGCTTCCAGAAACCTCCAGGAATCTGAAGAGTGGTACAAATCCAAGGTCTGTCCATCAGCTATGTGTGCCGTCGATTATTTCTTTATCACAAATTATTTCAGCTTTGTTTAGTTACATAAACGTTTTCATCTGATTCGTGTAGCCTGTAGAAAAGTGAGATCTCTCGAATATCTCAGCTGTGTCTCAGAGACAGCAATGAGATTAAATTAGAGAATACGAATTATAACAACATTTTTCAATATTATCTCCAATAATAGATATTATTTAATATATATTATTTAATCATAGAAATTTCAATAATGTAAGTCATTGATGGATCGATTTCTTATCAAATCCCTGACTAAATAGTTTTATTTTTATTGTAATTTTTTATTATAAGTTTATTGTATTGTATTTTTTCTGTAAGCTTTGCCACTGTGATGTGTGAGACAAAGCTGATACTTTGAGCATGAAGATCTGCTTCTCTATAACAGTATTAATGGACTGATCTTCACACATGGAGAAAGCAAGAGAGATGGAGTGTGGGCTTATAATGAGTCTCTTCTCTCGTTTCCTGCAGTTTGCGGATCTGTCTGAAGCTGCTGCTCGTAACAACGAAGCGATTCGTGCGGCCAAGCAAGAGGCCAACGACTACCGCCGTCAACTTCAGGGTCTAACCTGTGACCTAGAAGCTCTGAAAGGAACCGTGAGTACTGGAGAACATCTTCAAATGCTTCATATTATCTGTCTTTCTGAATGACACGTAAGTTAATGGATCCATGCCGATCATCTCAGAACGAGTCGCTGGAGCGTCAGATGAGGGAGATGGAGGAGGGCTTCTCCATCGAGGCATCTGGATACCAGGATACCATCGGCCGTCTGGAGGACGACATTCGCAACATGAAGGACGAGATGGCTCGTCATCTCCGAGAATATCAGGATCTGCTGAATGTCAAAATGGCTCTGGACATTGAGATCGCCACCTACAGGAAACTGCTGGAGGGAGAGGAGAGCAGGTGAAGTTGTGCTCATTTAGATTCTATCTAAATATACGTCTATACAAATCTGTGTCTGGACTTTAGAGGATAGATTTTTAACTACCGTTTCTCTCTGTTTTTGGTTCTAGGATCACCACCCCGTTCCCCAACCTCGCGCCATTAACCCTGCGAGGTACATGATTGTGTTAGTTTAACCATGTCCTTCTGGACAGCTGAGAATGTTTGTGGGCATTGATGTAGAACTGTCTTAATGTTGCACAAAGAGAAATATCTCATTTCAAGCTGAGTTCTGAGGTAAATAAACAATGAGAAGAGAGCGCAGATCTAGATTTGAGCAGATCTTTGTTTGGCAGAATTGACCCGGCTGAAACATTGTTGGTGAGGAGAACAAGCAAACCCGCTAATGCTAATAGCACAATGCGGCTAACTATTTAATCATACATAGTCAGGAGAGTTAAATGAATAAACGAATCAGCATTTGAAAAAAGGATCTTTCACTGTTTACATCGAAGGCTGTCTGCTTATTCACAGTTGATGGATTGTGGTGCATATTTATATGTTTGGATTGATATTTTATCTACAGAGTCTATGAGGGAAACCAAACCGTTCACTGACAGCGCGTCTAAGAAAGTGGTGATTAAGACCATCGAGACCAGAGACGGACATGTAAGTGACATATAACATTCAAAGACCGTTGTGAGATTTTAAATACAGGTGATTATCTTTGACCTGTCATTCCGTTGCAGATAATAAACGAGTCCACCCAGGATGACCTGGAATGAGCTGTAGAAGAACCTCTGACCACTAGGGGCACCAGAGAGCTGAAGAAATTCACATTGGCATAGAAAAAAAAGAGGTCGAAGATGTTTCTTTTCCTTGTTTCTGTTGAAAGTAAAAAAGAACAGCTTTAAAGTGCCTTTTTTTTGCATTGCCTCACTCGATAGAGCTGAAGATACACTGTAGGCCACTGAGTAAACCAGCGTTATTTGGTTGTTTTGTCGCAATGTCTGTAGTTTACACTGTTGAAGACCACAGCAATACTGCTGCAAACTTTCTGTTTTGTTTAATTATTGCAGTTGACCAAAAAGCTTGTGTTTCTTGCTTAAAAAGAAGACCAAACTGTCAACAAATTTCCACAAGTGAAATAAACCTTTTAAATAAGGAAATATTTTGTGTCACCTCAATCTTTTTGTCACGTATGATTTACATTATTTAATAAAAATGTAAAACATGAAATGCAAGTGTTTAGATCACAGATCAATAAAGTACAGCATCATCTGTAGCTTATGTTTCATACATTACATTATTAGTAAATATGCATGATCTTTCCTTATTAAACACTATGCGCATAGACACCATTTTATTTCATTTTGTAGTGCAAAGTGAAAAATAAGTTAAATTGTAAAGGATCTTTTAAAAGCTTGTTTAGACGTTTTTTCCAAAAGACAAAAAAATAGCTTTTGTACAGTGAAATATCATAGATCTCCACATCATAGATATAAAAATGGATATAAACTGATTAGCAGGATCTGTTCAGAAAGTGAGCAACACCAAAATGTTTCTAAGATTCAATTACACAATCCTAATAATTCTAATAAAATTATCATATCATCATTAGCTCATCTGCATGGTTAAATAACACTTTCGGCACACCCAATTCTATGACATCTGTTTTCTTTCAGCTGTAGCTGTTAAATGTTGTGTACGTAAAAAAATAAAGGTTTCATAAGAGCTTCTCCAAATAATTTATTGTGCCGTTATCTCACACCCGATCTCAGATCTGCTTTTGAGGGTAATTTGCTACAGTTGGGGTAAAGGCAAAGTTCGAAGACCATGATATTATATTAATTATTAATTTTATTAATTCCAGTATGACTATTAACAGTTTAAGGTAAATAAATGCGTTTAACACCAAACATTATTCAAAGTCTTTGTCAGATTAGTGCACTATATAAACCAGTTGTTTTGTCTAAATCTTTTACTCGTCTGCCCTCTAGTGGACACATGTTTTAAAGGTTTAAGGGTCTGTAGTGATGTTGTGACTTTCTTGTTCATGTTGTTTAATGTCTCGATAGTTGAACGACTCAAATCCAAATCTGACTGAATCGTCCATTCAAGTATTGTATTGACTTATGAAAATTAATCGTGATTTTAATTTTAACCCTAGACAGATTTTTCTGTAACCATGACTAACCTGATAAAAAATACTATTTAGGTAAACAAATAAATTAGAAACACGAGTGAAAGATACTGAACGGAGAAAATAGGCTCTCATATCCCCCACTATAACTTCAGTAACCATGGTAGCCTATTTTAGTGGAGGTATAAAAAAGTTTCCAAGGCAACCATGGCAAAATATTTTAAGAGTTGTTTTAATACTAATGTTTGAACGTTGTGAAATTCTTGTTTTACTCCGTGGAGAATGTTTTTTTAAATAGTACTGGTTGTTGACACCACTTATCTCGACTGACTCTTCCGCCAAGTAAAGTAGTTTATCAGAACGCATTGGCGCAATAATACCGGAGGGATGAGGTCACGTCACAGGTGTGTGTTTATAACTGTAACTAATATCGCAGCACGTCTGCGATATAAACAAACAATTGTAAATATAAATAATATTAAAAAAATACATAAATCATTCAAATACGTTCAGCAACCACAGTCCCACTTGTTATTCCGGATTAAAACAACATTTGCATGAAATCTCAGGAGAAGTTTCTAGAAAACACGGGCCAGGTGTTCTGGTTTTGGTCGGGCACAAACAGGTGTTCCGTGTCCATCTCAAACACAACTGGTAAGTTTAAGAGTTTACCAGGAAGCGCGTTTACTTGGTTACCTAGTAAAGTCACGCCAGGTTCAGTCAGCGAACTGAACCAGTGGTTATTTTGACACCGGCATCCTGGAAATGTGTAATGTATGTTGAGGCAATGTTATTTACGGAACAAAATATCAAACTACGTGACATTTAGCACAAGCAGACTTAAGAGTAAAACGTTCACAAACAGACGTTTGTTGGGTTTCAAAGTATTAAACGACAAATACATGATAAGGGACGAATGGTATAGACGCTTTCTGTCGTCACAATGTTCCAGCTGGACCACACTGAATGTAATTACACCTGTGGATATTCTAGGGCGTCTGTGTCTGCCTCCATTAAAATCCCAAATTAATATCTAATGCAGTGACTTTTTGGTGTAACTTAATAACTTTTATTGGGGACAGTACACATCTGTTTCATTTATCTTGTCTAACGTGGTTTTATTGTGTAACAAATTGGACTTCACAAGTATGAGGAGTACAAATCTCAACGCCGAGTTTCTGATATGCATTTTTAAAGATAATTTCTGATATTTTAGTTCCCCTGCTGTACCTCACGTGTCTTTTATAAACGCTTCACCTTGATTAGAAATGAAACTACAAGAGGGCACGAAGTGACTTTTCTGTGGTGCTTCATTGTTACAGTGTTTTGATAAAGTGGAGAACAGGAGGAAATGATCTGGGTTTGATTATAATTATGAACACACGGGGTCTGATTAGTGAGACTCGTCCGGCTACAGAGCCTCGTGTAATTGTTAATATTGTGTAAATGAGAAACTGATGATTGATGGAGATGTGAGACCCTCTGGATCCCCAGCTAACAGGGAACGTTCTCAGAATGTTGGCTTGTGTTCTGTCAAAGTTATCAAAAATGTTCTTGCAGTAACGTTGGTAGAATATTTTTTTAACATTATACCATATATCAAACAAGTTATTAAGTAGTTAGTGAAATGTTATAAATGTTAAAATAGGTTAAATAGCGTTCTTATAACCAAGCAATAACGTTAAAACAATGTAAAAAACTGGATGTTTTTAATATTCTTTCAAAATAGCTTTCATTACTTAATGGAAATGTTAGGGAAACAAACTAAAATTGTTAGCTGGGTCAGACCCAAGCAAGCCGGTTAGAAGTTATTTCAAATCTGTATATCTCCTCAGTTTGAATTTATTTTTATTTAGTGGCAGCGAGTATCTCATTAGATTTGGTGCAGTAAAGATGAACCTTGTCATACTGTGTTTAACAAACTCCAGCATGGAAGTGTCCGACCGGTGTGTTTTGACTGGGTAACTGCGGTCTAACAGCTGCAGGCATCTAGGAGGGTTTGTGGTTCTGCTGTTAGAGATGTCATTACCTCCTCCAGAAACATCATGATGGGCAATCAGTGTCATCAGCAGGAATATGGTAGAACAAACTGAGATAATAAGAGAAAGAGAGAGAGAGAGAGAGAGAGCGCAGAGTGCAGATTTTAGGACAATGTTTGTCTCTAGAGACATACATCAGAGATTTATAGAACATTGTTTAATTATTGCCCAGCTCACACTTTTAAGATGCAAGAATGTTTCCCAAATTTTTCCATTTTCCAAGTAACAAAAATGCTAAAAATGATATATGGTCATAAGAAGGGTATGCAAACGTCTGTTTTTTTCTGTAATGTTTTTAAAATGTTCCACTAACAAATTAAGAATAACGGTTCTTAAGAATAACTGTAAAAAATCATGCAAGAATGTTTTTAAAAACTCTAAAAACATTCTGAGAACATTGCCTGTTAGCTGGGTGGGTCCTCATATTGCATACACACAATTTGTAATGTGTTTTTGAGGTTTAACATATAGGTGTGTGTTGACTTGCAGATATGCCACCATGTGGCTGAATGTTTTCATTGGCAGAAAGTTGGCTTGTTCCTAATGGTCTTTGTGGAATAATTAATTCTGATTGGTTAAGTCGCTACATTCTGTGGTCATATGGTTTTGTGTAATGATTGCTCAACCTTATCATTGACTGTTCTCCCAAGCAACCATTTTCCTGTGTCTCCTGTATCACTCCTTGGCTGTAGCTTTTTCACACAAGTTTATTAAAACTCAAATTGTGCCCATGTATTTATTTATTTATTTGGTAGGTCGCTGGGTAATATGCTTGATAATGGGCAGTCATCTGGTCTTAATGACAAAACAGACCCAGTTGGGCTGATACAAGCCCTGATTACACCGTTGGGGTTTATTTTGCAATAAAGACCGGCTGATTGTACTGTACATTATGCTTTACCGCACAGCTACATGTAATATCTTTGTCTGGCAGCAAGGAAATTACATTTGCCAGTTCATACAAACATCTTATTCTTTCATAGGTTTTCAGGATGAATCCCTGACACAATAGAGAATGTTTACAAACAGACGCTAAATTAATTTGCTGTTTTTATTCATTTTTCACATTGTGTTGTATACAGAACACACATCTACGTTCTCTTGGACTGTAGCTGGCTTGAACTTGGAGAAAGTTTCTGCCCAGAAGTATTTAATAAGCCCAGGAGCCAAAATGGTTCCATGTAGAACCGTGTCCTGTTTTCTTTTCATTCAAATTCATCCAGATGCTTGTTTTGCCAGGAAAGCAGGTATGAATCAGTGACTTTAGTCAGTGGAGAGGTCATAGCTTTAAGATATAGAGATGAGATGTTGATTCTGTGATACAGCCTATGGTCAGTACACCAGCTTGACTACTAGGAGCCAGAAAAAGCCCTTTTATTCCGTTCAACAGGTTCAGCTTTGGCTTCTGGCCAGAGTCAGAGGGCCGAGTAGTGGGAAGGAAGAAGGGTCAAAGGCCAAATGGGCTCCGAGCAATCACGGGTTTAGAACAGAAGATTAGCATACTACTTCCTGTACACAGTCTAGTGTACATGATAGCCTGCCTACATGTGCTTTTTATTTTGTTAAACTACACAATGAGAAACACTAGGCTGTGTTGTTTTCAAGATCATGTTGCATGTTTAGTAAATTTAATTTATTTAAATTTAAAAATTTAAATTTTTAGAAATTTAAAAGAATGTTGCGTAGACTTTTTTCCAGAAATATTTTTTGTCTGTTCGCATCCTGATAGCAATCACTGAGTAATATCTCTGAGTATATTTATATCTCTTCTGTGGAAGGCACAGGGCCATAAAATGACAATTACTTTAAATTTATGCATTTGGCAGACACTTTTATCCAAAGCGACTTACATCGCATTATACTACACAGTGTTTGTGAATATGTGCAATCCCTGGGATCAAACCCATGACCTTAGCGTTGTTAACGCCATGCTCTAACCACTGAGCTACTTTAGGTTTGTAGTAATGTCAGTTTGGCTTCATCTGAAATGTATAACAGAACATAAAGTACGTAAAGCAACCTGCAGAAGTTACGGATTGCGCCTTTTTTAAAAGACACATTGTAAAGATATGTAGGCATTCGCACATGGCTGAAGGAACATGGCAGAAAAGTTTAATCAGGCTGTATTCAGGTTTGACATACAGTGGCCTTAATGAAGATGAGTGTTTCTGAACAACTTCTCCATGCGATACAATAGCTAATTGCTGGGGATGAGGCTTTAATTACTGTAGCCCTTGACGAAACACTCGTTTTCTTGTTGAACTCTCAGCTATGAGAGCAGAATTAATTGCGACGCTTAGGAGGGGCGGCGTAATCAGAGAAGCCTTATAATTGAGTTCTGCTGTCGGATTGTGATACAAAAGAGAGCTGACACACACACAAAAAACACACAAGAAAACCACACACACTTGTGTGTTGTGATTTCACTAAATGAGACGAGTTTACCCTGTTTAGCTTCACATCTGTTATCTGGACTGCTGTCTGATTGATTCCAGAAACGTGTACGATACAGTTTGATCCAGTAAAACAGTTCAATGTATTTTAAAGAACTTTGAAGGCAAGGCGATTTGTACCAGAATTATTTTTTTGTTTTGCTAGTTGAGTCTCTTCACATCCTAATAGCAATCATTAAGTAAATTGGTATATATACTGTAAATGTATATCTTCTGTGGTAGGCGGAGGACCATAAAATGTTTATCCAATCATTGCATGCTGTCAGAATGCCTGTCAAACTATGTGTGTTTGTGTTGGAGGAGGCGTGGCTCTGAAGGGAGGGCGGGTCTTATGCTTTCAAAGCTAGCTTGCTATTGCTAGCCTAGAAATTGCCTACCCTACCTTTAAGTTTAACATCTGTTGCTTTTATTTTAACATTAGTAAAAAACCTATGAGAAAAATATCAGTGCTCTGCTCTGAGTGTCTTAATTGAGTTTCTCAGCTTTTGTTTATGCAGTTATTGACATGCGGCAGCTGTTAATGAATGTTATTTGGTCTCGGAAGAATTGGACAGGAAATATTGGGATTCGCAGACTTGTGTCTGTCATGACCATGTGATCCGTGTTCTGAGACTAACAGACGGTCTGTATTTGTAAATGCATTCCTCAGAAAGGTCTTCGGTCTTTTATCTTGGTCACGATTGGCCTTCTGGCAGGAAGTAACATTTGATGGCAGACAGATGGTGACTGCGGATTGAAATGTTTAGCTTCCTGCTTAATGTTTCTGGAATCTAAAGCAGATCAGTGATTGAACACAGACAATACAATTGCTCTTGTTAATGCACGACTCAGTCTGTGACTGAAAGGTAGACTTTGACCAGAGACGGTATAAATGATAGCTTATGATCAAATACGTTTTTTTCCATCATGATTTTTACATTTACATCTACATTTAGTCATTTAGCTGACGCTTTTATCCAAAGCGACTTACAAATGAGGACGAGGATGCACATTCAATTACAATAAGAGTCAACAGTATATAAGTGAATTTTTCAATGTACACACCTCCCAGTTTTAAAACTTTTTTGTCAACACTATAAGAAATGTTTTATCATGTAATTTTACTTCATGTGATGACATCTAAAGAAGCTGGTTTTATTATTTTTTTTATGCATTTGGCAGACATTTTTATCCAAAGCGACTTACATTGCATTATGCTACATATTGTTTATGAGTATGTGCAATCCCTGGGATCGAACCCGTGCATGAACCCAGCACGTTTTTAACAGTTTTGAGGGGTGCAGCAATAAGGTAAAATTTAAAAAAATTGTGCATTTTTCTTTGAACCATTAAGCATGAAAATCTATTCTAATGCACCCCAAAAACAAAATCAAGATTTAGAATATTGAATGTTTTATTTAATATGGCTCGGTCTGACTTGAAGTTACACCAACAAAAGTATGTTTTAGGGGTCAGATGAACTACAAATAACTCACTATGGTAACTACTCATTGTGTCAGTTTTTATAGTGACCCTGTAGAAATGTTACAGAAAACTTTCCAGAAACAAGAGCAAATGCAGCGCTGAAGTCTACAGCTGATGAGATGCGAGGGTGTCTGGAAGTACTGAGGTGGGCGGAATAGAGTCATGGATCACACACCCTACAGGAGACCCACAATGCACTTCACCTGCATTTAAACCAGCTGCATTGTCTGCCTAAACCCAACACACGACTGTAAGCAGTTCAGTCACACAAACCATCGAAAACGACATCTGATGCCCTCAGTTAAGCCGAGCGTGTCAGAGGCAGTAGTGTATTGGTTTATCGCAGCCTTTGTTAAACGATAGAGTTTCTTACACGTGGATGTTGTTTTTACTGGTATGGGCTGGTAACCAGAAGCGCACGTTTTACTGAAGCGTGACGCATCACTTTTCCTCTGAATAAGACGCGGCAGCTTCTTAAACATTTATGAGCACAATAGAAAACTCCTTTTTCTGGTCTTAAGTAAATTAGCGTATCCTTTACGTGTGACCTTTGCTTTGTACTTACAGGTGACTTAGACAGCCAATCAGAATAGCCGGAGGTGTTACACTGGTGCTCATCGGGGGTGATGTCCCGATAAGACACAATCTTAAGGTCTTCAGATACTAGAGAAGTGTAAACGGGAGGTTACTGAGTCATAGTTCAGGGGATTAGTAGAGCTCACGGTTATTTTTAATGTAATCATCAACCCAGCTAACAGTTTTGGGTTGTGAGAATGTTTCCCTAACGTTTCCTTGAGTTATAAAAACATTTAAAACATCACTTTAAAAAGTTATAAGAACGTTCAAAATGTCCAGTTTTTTTACTTTTTTGCTTGGTTATAAGAGCGTTATTCAAACATGACAATTTTTGTAACATTTTTAAAACGTTCCACTTACAACTTATATGAATGATTCTAGCGTTACTGCAATAATGTTTTTGATAACTTTACAGCACGTTAGACGACGTTCTAAAAATGTTTTGTTAGCTGGGAAGATGTCTTCGATTCTTAGAAATATAAACTGGCACAAAGGAGACAGTTGTTGACAGACAGTGATAAAACCAGTGTGGATAGCAGAGCTCAGAATCTTTGTCCTTGAAATAATGTGAAACGTGCGTTTACACAGTCAAATCTTTGGTGAGCAGATCTGAGCACATGCTTGGGACATTAAAATCTCACTAGCAAGTCTCTATTTGCTCTCCATTTAATCTCATTGCTCTCTGGGAGCAACATTTGAGATATTAAAGAGCCGATGAGATTTCACTGGTGATTTACAACCCGGTCACCTTTCCAGACGAACTGAACCCATCGCTACACGAAATGCGCTACATGTCAAGTATACAGACACCTCATGTTGCGAAATCTCAAAAGGCACTTTTTTAACCTGTGAGCGCCGTGTTTGGTTGTCATGGAAACCTGTGAGGCAAGAGTCCTGGGTGGAGTCTTGTGGACTCTGGTCTTTTCAGAATCAGATAAAGCGAGCTTTTATCCTGCTACACCTACTCGTGGAGGGTGAAGCCAGCTTCGTTCTGCTCCGTGTCCTTGAGCTTCCTCTCTTTTTCTCTGACGTTCTTTGAGAGCATCACTCCAAGTCGGCCCTCGTTTTTATTTCACGAGTCGCTTTGTCTGAATGAATCGTGCCGTCTTAACTGCCCGTGAATGCGTACTTCTGTCGCATTTCACAGCAGTTGTCTTGCAAAAACACCACCGCTTTCCAGAGATGTGAGCCAGCCATGCGCTGTTAGATTGTTTGCCCAAAATACTACCAAGCGAATTATTTGCAAAAGGAACGTTCACCCAGAAATGAAAATACGGTCATTATTTTCAGTCTCAAATCTTTACGACGCTATCGATACATAGTAATTATATAACAGCCCTGTGTGAGGAAACACGTCAAGTCATTTTTGTTTGTGTAGCATTTATCACAAAGCATGTTATTTCAGAGCAGTGTCACTGATAATGTAGTGTCGTAATTGTCTTAGATCTGTGGAGCTCAACCTTTGTGACTTCAAGGCCCCCTCCACTTACAAATTCGACCCAATAAAATGTTCTAGAGGTTGGTATGACTAGAAAAAAGTATTTGTTACAAAAAACAAACAAACATGAAATATCTTAATTGTTAGTTGTTGTAGCTTAATTTAATGCTTGTGTAAATTTGAGGCATCTTGGAAGTTTGTTGGAACCCCCTAATGGGCCCAGCCCCCTGGTTGAGCAACACTCTTAGAGCCCTATCTGGCTGAAATTTTGGTAACATATGCTTCATTTTTCTTTTCATGGAACTACACAGTGTCTGTCCCTGTTCACTTGCAAGGTACAGAGAAAATTGTAGAGGCATGAAAATCACACGGATTTTGTTGACCTGAGGGTGAAAATGACGGACTAACTTTTTAATTACAGCTGTGAGATGAGATCCTTTATTTGTCTCTCTCTCTCTTTGTGACTTTAGACATGAAAGGTGTGGGTACATTTGCACAGGTGGTAAGAAACAGAGATGCGTAAATCTATAAATAGTGCAGATGTGCGAGAGTTGCATGCAGAATCATCGCTCTCGCATTTGAATCTCTGCAGAGTTTTAAAGCAGGTGTTTCTGGGTAATCACGCTGTACTTTGGTCTCTGATAGCTCTGCAGGTGGGTGGGGGGTGGAGGGGGATTTGAAGAACAGGTGCTCCGAAACGCAGCTGATCTGAGAGGGGTCCACAAACACACCCATTCGGCTCGAGTGATAGATCATGTTGCTGCCGTGTATGTTACATATACGTGTATATTACATATACATGTACGTTCATATGCCAAACAGCTTGTGCTGTGTGTTATTACAGTGTGAATAGGTAAACACCCCAAGGAGCTCTGTAGGATGAGATGAATGTGACTAATTATCACAGAGAAGCAGATGTTGTATCTAAATATCACACACAGGATGGCCTCCTCACCTCTTCTGTTAGAGAACATACAGCCAGACAACATTATGTTTGTTTAAAAGCACTCATCTGATTTGGATCTGACATCTGCTGACAACACTATGGGACCATAGTGAAAACAGATCACCGCAATAAGACCCCAGTATAAAAAAACATATTTTTGTGGTTGCCAAGGGACAGCCAACCCGGCCCCCCACCCTCGACGATTGGCTCGTAGCCCTCCGCTGAAATGAGCCACTCTCATCTAAAATGTATTTTCCTACATTTTTAGTTAAAACACGGTGTAAATGGATTTACATGTTTTCCATTTGTGTTCTGGTGACCCTTGCAAACGTTTACCATGGTAACCATAATTTGCACTAAAACGCAACAGTTGCTGTCGTTATATTATTTTTCACAGTAGTACTATAAAAATGATATTGAATCTGTATTAAACGCTGTGAGAAGCTTATCAAAATAATTCTGTTGCTTTGTTTTAAGATCTTGCCAGTAGTTAAACACCGCATTAATTGAACGCAGGTAACATTGTTTTTTTTAATTGAATGTTATGTTTCACTTTTAAATTCTTTACGTTATAGAAGTAAAATGTGTTATACATGACATTTTATGTTGACGTGAACAACTGTGGCATTTAATGTTAAGTTAACAGTGTGTATTCCAACAAGAATAATCATAGTAACTATGGTATTTTGCTGGAAACTATGGTTACCACAGCATGTTTTGCAGGGGGGGGATTCTGCCCACTTCATTTTCAGTAGTGCAAGATGAATAAGTACGCTAGGTATGTACAGTACGCTAATTTCTGACTACATCAGTAAGATTCAAACAGGAGTTGAAAATACCTATACAGCAGTATAGAATCAACCAGAGAAAACTGCACATACAGAAAGCTACTCGCTTAACGCTCCAGGTCAGAGGTATTTATAAACGTAAAATGTCTCGTGAGAATATTATTCAAAATTTGACTGTAGGGCTGGACGTGCAGTTCTTTAGAAGATACAGAATGGCTGATGCAGCAGTTTGCGTACGTGCGGTTTTTCAGCGCTAATCAGTGAGTGCCACAGGGTTGTAATGTAACACCAGTGAATGGTCTGACACTAAACCGAGCTCAGAGTCCTCTTCAAAAGAGCTAGATTATAGGAAAGACTAGTTAGTGTAAGGCAGAAATAATACAACTAGTAATGGCAACCTTTGTTTAGTTGAGTGCTGATAGCTGGTGTTTTTGTTTTTAGTTAGTGGGCTAGAAACGCATGCTACACAAGTGTACGAAACCACGCGCTTGTGCGTATATGTTTAACGTTTATTCGTTATTGTGACAGTAAATCTCTGTATTCTGGGGGTAATAGAGTTACCTTTAAAGCTGCAGTCCGGAACTTTTGCCTCTCTGCCGCCAACTATACATAGACGCGTGTATAATTGTGACGTTTGTTCCAACACTAGGGTAAAACTAAGCTAACGGTAGCTAGACAAGTTTGTATTTATGCACTTTGAGTGGAAATGAAAACGATGAACAGAAAATATAATGTGGAGTGGTTCTGTGTGGTGTGAGGATGTCATTGTTGGTTTTATCTCGTTTATACCACGAGTCTTCTGTGAAACATCCGTGCGGTCTTTTGTTTAAACATCGTTAAAAGGATTCCGTGCCCACGTTTACAGTAACAACATAGATTAAAAAAGTAATAAACATCACTGTCTGACTGACTCAGATCAGTGAATACATGTTTACAGCTGAAGTAAATGGGTAAATGAGAGAGAGAGAGAGAGAGAGAGGAAGGGAGGGAGGGAGAGAGAGAGAGACTGTAATGAAGCACAGTTTGTCAGTGGGAAGGGTCACAGTGTGAACGGGAGGGGTAGAGCGAAGCAGAGAGAGAGCGAGAGAGAGAGAGAGAAACACACACCTCCGTTCTGTGTGTTTATTCTCTGTACAGTGTATGACAGGCAGCCAAGAGAGAAAGAGCTTAAAAACAGGTTCTGTGTGGAGAGCTTAGGTCTTTACAGATGGGATGTGTTCCCCACAGGAGATGTCAAACCTGTGACTTCCTCCACTAATGATCTCCGCTGATCTTCATCATCTCTGCTCAGAGCGCACTTTTTCCACCTGAGGAGTCTGCTTCTGGAGCCCGTCCCCTCACAAACCCAAGAGCCCAAAATGTCAGAACTCAGCTCTAAAAAACAAGGATTTAAAAAATGCCGGAGCGCCACTTTCAGCATCGACGGTTTCAGCTTCACTATTGGTAAGAACAGCTGGTCAGGTGTGCGTGGGCGCTTGTGCGTTTCTGTGGCCAACGCAGATTTTTTTCAACCGAGTGTTTTGCTTTTAGTGGTTTTGTACTGATTTTGTTCATAATACTGATTTGATTTGAGAAAACCGTTGTTAGGTTTAATTTGTAAACTGACATTAAACAGGAATACGTATTCGTTAGTACATTTGTGAAAAGGGGTGTGGAGCCAGCGGACTTCAAGATTTTGTTAAATTGGTTCAAGACAGTTTGTACTTGTTTAAACATCTTGCATAAATTCTCTCTCTTCTGGTGTGTCATAGTAACATGAAAGCAACAAAGTAATTAGAGTCACTTTTAGTCGAGCGTCTCGGGATTTCAGCAAAGTCGCCCGAGTACAATCACGTAACATAAGAGACAACTTTTTTCTTCGCAAAATGAGTCACTGTGTTTTTGTAGTTCTCTAAAAAGCCTGAATTCTTTTATCACACTGTCGGATAGTGAGGCACACGACATCTGAATGTGAACATTTCTGACAGGCTTTGGGGTTCTCGGGCAAACAGAAAAAAACAAAACAAAACGAGGCCCAAGACATGGCAGCTGTCACGGCAGAACGCCGAACGCTCTGCAGTAATTATTTCCAAAAGGTTAAGGGCTTATGTAACGTCCCACAATCAGAAGATGAACAACTTGAGTGATTGCATAGATTGCTTCTTCGGGTCATGTGATCTTTTAGAGTCGCACGAGATCTTCTGTGAGGACCAAACTGTCCGTTTCATTTCTCTTGATGAGATCAATTCTCTCCGGAACTCGTGTTTATCGTAAAACTGTGTGCTGTAATGGAAGCCCACACAAACAGTCACGCTTTTAAACCTCTCCGGCCCTTTAAGAGTTTCTCCTGTGGATCAACCATGCCGCCTGTGCGATTACCGTCTCCATGGTCACCAGCAGAGGCAGGATGTGATGTCATGACCTAACAACCGCAACCCATCTCCTCCCTATAGAGCTGCCTCTGTGTGTTTGTGTAACCTCATTAAAGCACCTGTTGGGTAATCGCCAAAGCTCCTGGGGTCATGGACGCACTCAGTGTGGAAAACTAAGGGTGCGAGTGAATGGAAAAAGGGGTCTTTTCCAGTCAGCGGGCAGGAGTGGTGTGGGTGATAGTGTGAGCCCCTCGCTGGGGGTGATTCAGTCATCAGCACATTAGAGGAGAAGTGTGAGCTACCCACGGGGAGTCATTATGGCTAATGAAGAGTCTTCTCTCCTGAGCACTGACTCTTGGACACTCCACTACCTGATGAACTTGCCGTGCTAACGGCTTTCTGATTTACCTCTCATTACCTCTGTGCCCCCCGCAGACAAGCGCACTTAACAGATTAACATCTCCCTCCCTCTCGCTCTCTCGTTGTCTTTTGTTGTCATCTGTTTTCTGTCTTTTTTTCAACAAATTTTTTATATTTATCCGCTCGATTCTTGACGTTTAAATCTTTTTGGCTTGTATTCACACAGGTGGCTGTGTCCATTCAGATTTCTGAGTAATACCTGATTCAGTCTGGAAAGTATGACACAGCTGAAACCAGTTTAAAAAGATTCAGATTCATTTGAATTTGAGGCCAACAGTGATTGTCCCACCAGACAGTTTTTCACTAAAATAATCAGGATTAAACAACTGAAGGTTTTTGTTCCATTTCTCACATATAAAGCACAGTTAAACAATTGTGTGACTTTTAACTGTAAGTGTTTCAGAATACCCAATGGTTATATACGGTGGGCCTAAACTTTTACACCCCAGTCAACTCCTCAGCTTGTTCATAAACTTCACTAAGAATTAATCCGAAGTGTCAGATTAGATAAAACATTGAAATGTCCAAAAAAAAAAATCAAACAAGATATCGGCAAACAAATGATAAAAACCTATGAGAACTAACTTTTACTAGTCCTTTATAGCCATGTTTGTTTTAACCAAGAGGTGAAGTTTATCCAAGTTACTCCCCTGAAAAGCTACTGATTAGATTAGATTCAACTTCAATTGTCATTATGTCGTAATGCAGGGTTGTTAAATCTGCCCGTGACCGGCCACCTTTTGTGTTTCAGTCCTGCTTCAACTCACCTGTCTGTAATTCTGATGGTTTTAATTGGTTAGTTCAGGTGTGTTTAATTAGAGTTGGAGTCAAACTCTGTAGTCGTTTGTCAGCAACACAACACTAGTCAAGCAGAAAGTGTCCAAACACCTTTTCCGGTCACACTATTTGACTGTTTTGTCATCCCTCAGTATTGTTCTTGCATGACGATTTTCATTTGTGCTGCTTTTTTGTCATTTTTTAAAATACTACTAGAAAAAAAGCATAGAGTCTATGCACTGATTTAGAATTACTGTACTATTAGAAAGCCACTGTCATTTTTTAATTTTTTCCCTTTAAAATTTTTCTTTATAATTTTTCTAAGAAATTCTCTTAAAACATTTTTAAAGTTTAAGTTTGCTTATAGCAACAGTTCTCATCTCAGTCACTTACCTCCAGTCTGCCGGCTCAGTACTGGTAGCAGCTACTGTGAGATGTTTTTTAATTTCTGTAATGTGTAATTGGTATTTCTAAACGATTTGTGGATACAGTATACAGTTGCCTCCAGCGGTTTACTGTTAATTGGTTGTGCAGTGCCTCTAGGCAGCCTGCAGGAGGCGCTGTCTGTTCATTTTTAGTGCTTTCTCGAAATAAACAATAGCTCCGTGCGTTCTGATACATTTAACTGCAGGGTCGCGCTGTTTTCATTGTGACACAATCTTTGTGACTTTGCATCTGTCCCGTCTACAAGTCAAAAGCTCAAAGCTGAGCTTCAACACAGTTTCTCCTCTCTCTGTCTTTTATGGTTTCTCGTCTGAGTTCTCTACTTAGGGGAATTTTTTGTTTCCTAATTTTTAATTTTGCATTATAATAATTAAAATGTTTGCTGGCACAACAATTCGTATATCAAACAGTAGTATGATATACAAATAGTCACACTGTTGTTTGGCGTACAATATATTTCTTGTACAGAAGGCTTTATTATGCAACATGTAAAAACATCAACATTTTAATTAAAAGCTTTATTATCAGATTAAATGGGAAGCACATTTGCAAAATGTTTGTTTTTGTGACCAGACGTGACATTTGTGGTGGAAAACATCATTTGTGGTGAGTCATCGCTGTTGTTTAACACAATCTGTCGTTCACTCATACATCTGTGTGTTTTTCGCTAATTGTTTCTGCAGTGGCCAATGAAACTGGAGAGAGCAGCGCGAGACCTCTGGCACGGTTCGCACGTGAGTATTTACAAACCGACACGTGTTTAAAACAATAAAACTCACTTTTACTTCAGAAATGGGTTTCCTGCTCTGCAATGAAACGGGTTTGAGGCTAGTACAGTAACATTCACAGACTCCATTGATCAGACACACTGTAATATTGACGCGTGTGGGAGGTGTTAAAAACCATTCACGTTGCGTGTGTGCTGTCTGCAGGCCAGGTGACAGAGTTGGCCGAAATCATATATTTATACAACAGTTAGTTCTGGCCCTCAATGTGATCGGACGAGAGGCCTTCCAAGAATGCTGATATAGGAGTACAATAGTATAGATACAGTATCTATACTATCTATACTGTATCTATACAATAGTATAGTCTGCCGTAGTCACTTTCTAGTAAATGTTTATTTCTTTTCCACACAGAAAAGAGAAACCGATCACCACGTGTGTTTTTGCACATATGAAATTCATGTGTCTCTTCTATAAAATCTCTCTTCTCTGTTATCTTCACCTCTCTAAGCTTTCCATCTCCAATTGTTGCATCAGGTTCCAAATCCCAGAATGCTTTGTGGAACGCCATCACAGCGGGCATCGGGATCAAGGACAAGGACAAGCGCGGTATCCTGATAGACCCCAGAAGTCCAGAGGAGATCCTGTCCGATGACCTGCCCTCAGTCGACAGCCCTGATGCCATGGAGAAGACGGCCATCAGGTTTGATAAGCATAACACAACTGACCTTCAACGTCCTGTGAGCTTTGGTCAGCATGGGCCAAAATGTGCTCCGACCAGATCAGTGTTACCTCTTACACTCGGTTCCGTTTTAAATTTAATGTTTAAGTTTTCCAAACACATTGTAAAGTCAAGCTAGAAGTGAGAATATGCTGCATAAAGGGTGTGTGTTAACCCTTAACAGCTGGTGGGCTGAAAGCGAATTATTGGTTTATTCAGAGCTGTGATGTGGTAAGAATTCCCAATTTCTGTGGAATTTCAATTTCTGGGATGTGGACGGTGAAAGTGTGATATTTTGGACGCAGATGTGCAAACGGGGAGTCTCCAGTGCGCTTGTGTTTTGTAAAGCAAGCAGCTCCTCATTAATCACCCTGTGAGGAGGGGAGGGTGGGGGAGACCGTATGATGTCAGCACAGCCACTGTCTGCTATAAATATCCCTCGTAAACTGTGCTCCAGTGAATCCTTAATGTCTTATTAGTGTGTTCTTGGGGGGGGGGGGGCTGGGGGGGACACATCGGTGAGGCACATGTGGTAGGTGGGGTGATGGGTTGCAGGTAAGAGGTTCCTCATAGTATCATAGAATAATTGAATGACAGGATGTGGAATACCCAAAGCCACGCCCCCTTTTCATCAACAGTAGAGATTGTAACCCATTGCCAGAGGGGAGAGAGTGGATGTTTAAAAGATGTTCTATGGATGTTCCATGTTTAAAAGAGCCTCCAGGGCCCCAAATAGAAAAAAAAACATGTCTCTATGATATTCTTACTCTGTAATGGTTGCTGTGCAGTTCTGGCTGGTTGCTAGGGCATTGCTAGGGTGTTACTAGGGTGTTCTCTGTGGTCGTTGGGGCATAGCTAGTCTACTACTATGGCAATGCTAAATGGTTCCTTACTAGACCAAGTCAGAAGAGACCACCCCAAGTTTCTTAATATTCAAATCCCTAGACATGGGGGAACTGGGAAGTAGTCTTAAATCACCCGTTTTGTGTTCGCTGGGTGAAACTTGTAAGTGGTTTCACTTTGAATATGTATATTGCACCTCTCTACCCAGTTTGAACAATTTAAGATGTGTGTCACAGTATGCTGTGAAGTGCTGTCCAAAAGTAGAATAAATGAGAGCATCACTAATAAGACAATGGACTGTGATTTTGTGTGTAGAAGTGTACGTGATTAAGGAGCTAAAAGGGGTGATGAGGTGTGTGTGTGTATGTGTGTGTGTGTATGTGTGTGTAAAAGTGTACGTGATTGAGGAGCTAAAAGGGGCGATGAGAAGGTTTGTGTGTGTGTGTGTGAGTGAGGACTTAATTAAAAAGGCAGAGAAGGTTGTGTGCACCACAGAGCTCTGTTTGATTGAGTGATTGATGAGGGCCGGTCTGATCCTCTATCTGTGTTGTTTTTCTGCTGGGTGGGATATTCAGGCTGACAGGCTGCTCCTCCATTAGTCTTATCTCAAAACTGCGTGACTAAAGAGATGAACTGATCCGGCGCGACCCTCACAGATTGACATGTCAGACGCATTTATTTCCAGTTTGACCAGGAGGTGACTCTGACACACACATTCCCCTTTACACCCTTAGGAATAGTGTGTTTGTAAAGCACGTTGTTAAGAGGTTGCTAGGGGTTTTCTGGGTAAATTCTACCTTTTCAAGTTCAAAAGAGCTTTCCTCAGAAGTCTGTGTGTTTTTGTAGCCCCCGTCTTTATTGAAAGTCGATTGGTCTGTTCAGATCTAACCCTAGCAATAATGATTATGCTTGTCTTAACAAGCACCTTCCAGACAAACATACATTGTCGCTTTATAAAGCTGCAATCTGGAACTTTTTCCGGTTAAAAATAAACAAACATTAGATGAGCAAGTACTTGACAGATTAGTGTTCAACACAATCTCATCTTACTCTGATTCATAACTGTAAGTTTAGAATAATGATTTCAGCTGTCAGGTCCTTTTTTCTAGGAAAGGTCAGTTTGGTTTCATATGACTTCAGCATAAGTGATGAAAAGTATGTAAAGTCACCTGCAATTGTATGTTTCGAACAGAGATGGCGACAGAGAGGCAAACCATTAATCATAAAACTAACAGATCTGTTTGGACAGATCAAGTCTGTTATAAAAAGAGCTCAGAATTCAACTCTGTCTTGATTATCTGCATATATTCTCCTGTTTCGATAAATGCGGCTGGGCTCAAATGCATCTTTGTGTACTGACTGCAGATCAGTGCTAGAATGAGACTCATTTCTGGCTTCATTCTCTCTCTCTCTCTCTCTCTCTCTCTCTCTCTCTCTCTGTCTCTGAAATAAATTCATGTGTAACACAGCAGGCTCAGGTTAATCTTCTCTGAATGAACTCATTACGTCTGAGTTGAGAGACGCAGCAGGGTCGTCTCTCTGTCTTTCCATGCCTCAGCCGTCCTCCACGATTCCCTCGACTCGCGGCCGATCACGACCTTTGCGCGCCTCCGATCTTTAGCCGGGGCGTTTGGGAGCAAGCACAGATGGGCGTCTTATTCTCATCTCCTCCGAACGGCCTGCGCACCTCAGGTTCCCTTTCGATCATTGTTTCTCTTTTAGCCGAGCTTTCCGATTGGTCCAGAGCAAGCAGAGCTCGTTTTAGTGGAAAAACCTCATTTTCCAGGTGAGCGCAGCCCGTCCTAGTAGAATGAAGTGAGTGAATGAGGGAGAGATGAGAGGCATCGTGCAAGGAAACACAACTGATAAACACGGCGAGCAACACTGCGTCTGACTGGAGGAGAGCGTTAAACTATACAGATACACATCATTTGACACGTCTTTTGTTTATATATCGTTTATTGGCGGCCTCTAAATGATACGCGCTACATAGTGCTAATTATAATGTGCTCAAGTAACAGAAATACACATGATGTTTCAAGCGTATGTGAGACATATAAGAGGCACTGCAGGCTGTGTGATAAACTAGCCGTAAGAGATACTAGCATTTTTGTGCTCCACCAGCTTTGTTTCGGCCTTCACACACACACAAAGGAGACTGAGAGGAGGGCTATTTGTTTTCACAGACCTCCAAGTGTAAACGACCAGAGGCTGTCCTGTTTAGGAGGCTTGTTACTCAATATCAGCCTCTACCCCCCCCCTCAGTCACCTGACCTGCCCGGCGAGGACCCAACTGTGAGCGGGTGGGATTAAAAATTTAATAATTAATGCGCTGGCTGGATGTTAATTAGTTTGTCCAGCCCAGGTTTGTGTTTGTGCCCTTGAGGTTTGAGAATAACTCGTGTGACTAGTCATTACTGATGTGTGTGTGTGTGGGGGGCCCACCCAACATAAACATACATTTTAAACATCACCTTCTCTGTTTAATCACAGAGTAATGCGAGTAATAGAAAACTGATATTGATGATACATCCACCAGAGACCGAAGAAAACTAACATCCCCTCTCCTCGCCCTCACCAGCTGAACTTTATCTCACAAACGATCAAGTTTTAAAGCAAAAGACTCTGTGACAACCTGCCCCGGTCTTCCCTGTTTCACCAGTATTCCAAGATGTTATATTGTGATGTTTACAGACATTGGTAAAGACGAGTTCCTGATGTATTCCACACCTTTACCTTTTTCTGCCTGAATGGAAGAACATACAGGGATTCTCCCCGGAAATTCACAGCTGGGGTTTAGTTACGGAGCAATTTGAATCATGTTTTAATGAAGAGGGAATATTTCTGCAGGTCATCAGTCTGCACGGGCAGAGCAGTGACTGCTTGATTAGATATGCCTGCAATGTTAATTAATAATGCAAATGCTCTTCATTTCTTCTGCTCCTTCCTACCTTTCTCTCTCTCTCCTTTCTCTTTCTCCCTCTCTCTCGCTCTCATCCTCATTTTTACTTGATATACTTCTTTCTTCTATGAAACGACGACAATAAATGAAGAAATCAATGAAATTTCAGAACCAGAATTCTTAACATGCCAA
>JAZGTJ010001020.1:0-39636 GCA_036877575.1 Botia almorhae
ATTTGTCTAAGCATCTGCTGCTATGGTACTTGTCAAGTTAACAAGTGAACTTGTGTTTTTGAAAAGTAAACATTTACATTTATGCATTTGGCAGATGCTTTTATCCAAAGCGACTTACAGTTTATTAAAGTTATTCATTTTGTCAGTGCATGTGCTCCCTGAGAATCGAACCCACGACCTTTGTGTTGCTAGCGCAATGCTCTACCAACTGTAAAAAAAGTAAAGAGAGTATGCAAGTGAAATAACTTTATGCTCAAAACTCCACTGTCTTTACATAAGAGTATCTGTCTCTGTGCTGTTCTGTGTTTTTATCGCATTTTTTTAAAATAATGATTAAAAACGTGTAACACAAAACTGGTGTGTGTGAGTAATATTTTATTGGTCTGTCCAGTGACAGTTCCAAGAGTTATATATCCAATGCCGCAGGGAAATAGTGTTAAAAACTGTGTTAAACTGTGTTGATCAAGTGTGGCTTGTCTGATAGTCAACATAAAACAGCATTCAAAAGCTGCATTTTATTTACTGAAGTATCAAGATTTTAGTTAACAGTATCTAACAGTAGCCTAAAATAATGGCCAGATAGCAGACATCAGTTAACCAATGGTCTGCACAACCTAGGTGACATCAGGTAAAAAATCATTTAACGGTTTTTGCATTACATTGTAAATTACGAGATAAGTATAAAATTCAATGACTCTTGCATAACAAGACCAGAAACATGCATTAAGAGAGTGTAAATAAGGTGAATCTGAGGTGAGAATGTTTCTGTTCACACGCAGGCTGTCATAGAGTTTTAGAGATAACACATTGTGCTGGTATTGACAAGCAGAACAAAATTTTGTGGATCTGTTACTGCTTATTAACACAGCTAATGGGCACTTTACCTCTTTTAACCTCAATAACACATGACATATCAGCTGTAGTCTGTGCTTCTTTCTCAGATTAATACACCAGACATATCTCTTTAATAGTTCAGAAATTAAAGAGCACTTCTGCTGCCATGAACTCTTTTAAAAGTATCTTATTTTCAGGTAATTATGTCTCAGGTTTGGTTTCAGTTCAGACAGGTAATTGGTCTGAAGTGTCTCAGCTTGAGAAAAGCATTTATTTTTGTTCTCTACCCAAGATCTAACATCAGCCTCAAAACTAAAGAACATGGTTTTAAATCTTTTGTGTAGCTGATATATGGAGATTATAAGGATTTTTTAAGTAATGCAATTTAAAGAAAATAGTGCTTTAAAACTATTGTACTTCTAAATCATCATTCAAAATATTTCAAGAAGATACATTTAAGGACTTAGTATGAGTCCTTAAAAGTATCTAAATTGGATAAACAATCCAATTGAAACCAGAGAGTAACATTAGATCAGGGTTTAAATAGGCTGCTGATTGCGTAAAATAAGAAAACAATAGGGCCTGTTGCTCATTTCACATGTAAAATGAAAACTTACATTAAAATCTTAAAGGCACAGCTGCACCAATTGAAATAGGTGGAAAATTACTTTTGTTTTTGGCATAATAAACCAAAATAATATTGTAAGTGGAACACTAAAATGAAATAATGAAAGTATGATTTGAACCATTGATGCAATTTAACTATGTAAAGGTGTGAAGTTAAAACAGCTGGTGTGGTTAAGTAAGGGAGAATCTACAGGGCAAGCTTTTAGGGAAAATATACATGAAAACATTTAAGAGGAAACACTATAAACAGGCTTCAGGCAAGCCAACTGACTTTTATCAATAAAATAAGAGGTCTCATTGTTATCTCCTGTACAGAGTTTTTTGATGTTGTAACTTGTCTCTGTGGCAGTTTAGTGTGGAACAGTTGCAGCCTCAGGGCTGCAAACAGTCCCAAAGCAGAACATTGATCCAGCCCTGTTTCCTCTTGAAAGCTCCCGCTCCAGACAGACACGGGTAGAATGGGGTCACCATCATTGTCGTTTCGTTTATTTTGATATGAAATGGGTGAATTGTAGTTTAGGGTGCTTATGCATGCCTGTGAATACACGCATATGTATATGGGAATGTGTGTGTCTCAGGAAAGGGAGGAAGAGCGTGTAGAAGAGATAGATGATTTGTTTGGGCTCAGGGGTTGTTGGACAGTGAGACAATGAGTGTCAGTTTCTTTTAGCAACAGAAACATTTGCATGAGCAAAAGAGAGGATATGACTGTATGGGTGTGCGAGAGGTGTCATAAATCTCTCTCTGCCCATAGAAAATCATATCTCTTTAATATCTTATTTTCTTTTAGACAACAATGATATTATGGCAATCAAACTGAGATGTTTACTCTTAGTTACCAAAGTTTGGTACCAAAGTTACCAAAGTCTGCAGGTTTACATTTTAATTTCACATCAAATAAAAATTTCATAAAATTTTCAAAAAAAAATTGCGACACATCTGAGACAACAGCACCACTCAATTCAGTTTAAAAACAACCCAATCCTGCAGGTATCTCATTCTTTGTGTGTGTGTGTGTGTGTGTGTGTCAGGTTTTAACTAAAATGTCTTTAATATACAAAATAATGTTTTAATTGCCTTTTTGAAAAATTAAAATTTTTTAAATGCAATGTTTAAGGGTAGGAGAAAGAAAATATCAATTAATGAAAAGTTCCCACCAAGATAAACAAACTAGCAAAGTGTGCATGTTTGTTTGGTACTCACGTGTGGGCTGGTTGATTGACCTTTGACTCACACTGTGAAAGACTAACAGAGTAATAAACTAACAGAGAAAAAAAAGTAAGCAGAGCAAGATAACCAAACTTTGGTAACTTTGGTTATTCTATATTCATATTATTGTATATTTTCTAAAATTTTTGTTATTTTATATTTTCTCAACTTTAGTTTATATAACTGTCCTGGCATTCACTGTGGACGGCAAAGTCTGAATTTTATTGCACAGGGAAACCTGTTTCCTCACTGTGCATATGACAATAAACGCTTTGAATCTTGAATCTTGAATCTTCATTTCCGCACTTCCAATAAATCTATTTTGTGTGTGATAGCGCCCTCCGCTGTTCCATTTAGAGTTTTACTTCAGTATTGCTGTATTCAATATTACTTGTTTTACATTTTTCCAGTAAGAAAGAATGGAGCTGCTCTACTAACACAAATCTACCATGGTACAACCATTTTCTAAACATGACACCATGGTAATATCATGTCTTTTTGAACATGTGCCATGGCAAAATCTTTTTGTACGTGTATCATGGTTGTCCAATGGTATTCTTCAAGTACATTAGAGTACCGTGGTACAAAAACATTATATTATTCAACTATGATACTATGATATATATCAAATCATAATAGTATTACAATACGTTTCCATCATGTACCATGATACCACAATAATACTTTTTGTAAGTCCCAATCCGCCAGATGGCGCTGTGACCTTAGATAGCCTAGGATACAATGTCTTACTGAGAAATAATTCTTTTGCAAATTCTTTTGCACAAAATACTCCATTCTACTTTATTTTGCTATGATCTGTATATTTCTGCCATGTCCATACTATTTTGTTTAATTTTTATTTCTATTCTCTCTCTTTATTTTGTCATAATTAAAAACATTTACGATATTGCTGAAATGTATTACATATATAAAGTATAGCATAAATATATATAAATATTTAATAAATATTTTGAATATACAAACATTATTACATATGCTGGAACATGTGAGTGAGACTTGCAGTCAAAATGGTATGATCTGAGTGATGCAATTGCTAATGTTCTGAGTGGTTTTTGCAGATTAATATGTGGCTCACCGCATATTATTAACCACAGATTAATATGTGGTTGCTAGGGTGCTCCAGGTGGTTGCTAGGGTGCTTTGGGTGGTGTGCAATTAAAAATCAAACATTTCAATATAAACTAATGTCTAATACAAAAACAAAAAAAAGTAATTAAAAAATGTGGTTTAAGTAACCAGTTCTTTCACAGGCACCTCAGTCAGGGGTGTCACTATCACAAATTTCTTTGATTGGCATATGGCTATGACCATATGTTACCAGCCCATCCTGTCAGCCAGGCTTACTGTAGCTTGGAGGGCTCGCTTTCACTGTAGCACCTGTATTTGCTGTCACAGGCACCTTAATGTCACAACTATAATGAATTACCCAGTCTACAGTGTAATCAAAACCCTACAGCAAACATCCAGAGGATTATTGGTCATATTATTGATTCAACCTTTACATCAATCAATTTCTTGCTTGCCTTATTGAAAGATGTTCTAAAGGAAAAGTATTATTATTGGAATAATTATAATTTTTTATTTTAGTAAATATTTTTCCACCAAATCTTGGCTAAATTTAATTTTCAGCTAAATTTAAACAGTTAAACAATTATGAAACAGCAAAAATGTATGCTAATGAATAAACAAATAAGTAAAACAAATATAAATTATTATTATTATAAATATTATTTATCTTAAATCCACTGTGCATGTAATTTTTGCTTAAGATGAACTTTTATTTTAAAGTATTATTCTAAACTGTGTAGATATTATAGATATTTTTCATATAATGACTCCATTCAGCTTTTTCATAGTTGTCATGCATCACAATATCATACAGTAACCCTAGATCCGTTCCAGAGAGCAGGAAGAGACAGGAAGACGTGGGTCTGAAACCGCCCCAGGGCACCAAAGCGTGAAGGGAAGGTAGGGGGTGAGAAAGCAAGAGAGAACGAGAGACTGCTAGAGAGAGAGAATAAAGTGATTGAAGAAGACAGGCAGAGGAAAAGTGTAAAAACAGAGCTGGTGGCCCGTGTTGGGTTCTCCGTGGACAGCTTGCCATCCCCGCGGGGGAAGACTGTGTGATCAGTCCTGGCAGCTGCTCGGCCAAATGGGATTGTCCTGCAGATTAAGGGTCTGTGTTGGGGCAGAGGAGAGGGGAGGGGCCAAGAAGGGAGGGGCTTTGTGCGGGTTGGGCTGTGTAAAAACCCACCTTTAACTCTAGTGGGGCTTGTTAGGGCTCTAGCTGAGCACTATTGTAGAGACAGACTCGAGAGATCTAAATCCCACTCTCTCTCTCTTTCTCTGTTTCTCTCTGTTAAAATATTCATCATTGGAGTAGAGTTATTCCAGTCATACCAGACAGAAAACCCTGGAGAGCTACTGGAAACATGAAGAGCTATGCTTTTCATACCGTAATTGACTGCCTGAAAAAATACATCTTGACGTGTTGGGTGATGGTGAAAACAATTACTACAACCCACAATTAAATGATTACACATAATTACTATAATGGTACAAATTCAGACATCATTTGGGCATGAAAAAAATAGTCTGACCTATAAGCCTAGTTCACTCATCTTGAAGCTTGTATTTTGGCTATTACTTTTCATTTATTTTCTGGCAGCACAAACTGACCTATTTTAATGGTCACTGCGGGCCAATTAGGAGTCTAGATGACAATTTTGTAGACAGGTGAAGTTCATATCTACTCTGTGTTCTGAAATGGTGGATAAGGATGCTTGTATTTGCCTGTAGCTGTGTTCTAACATTCCCTTCAGATGAAAAAACAGAAAAAAACAGATTCTAAATGGTACATTTGCTGTACATGTTTGTGGTCATTTAACATATTGCATATTTACATGTAGAAATCTAATACTGGGTCATCTTTTTATTGTAATTAGCCAAATCATATTACAACATTACATAAACATTACATATACTATGGGACATCAGTTCAAAACCTCAGTTAAAACAGGTACAAGTCATTTCTGCATTCATTCTTGCTTGGTCAATTAACCTTCATGTTAGAAATAATGTGATCCATGCTTGATCTGAATTAAAGCTGCTATGGTTCAAATAATGACGTTTAGGATTTTTAATGATCCAATTATACTGACAGCTGTTAGCTGCATAGCAATGTTTTGTTCCTTAACAGTTTCCTAGCAACCACTATGATGGTAAAGGATTGAACAGCAACAATTTTTTGCCCTACAATCACAACTAGGAAAGCTTCAAAAAACAGGCGGAATTTATTTTCTGTATTCTCTTTGAAGTTTACAGTAATACACCATTTTGGAAATTAGTGTGTGTGTGTGTGTGTCTGTGTGTCTATGTGTTTGTATTTGAATATTACTAGGACACAGAGATGCAGAATATTTTCACGTCTTATGAGATCAGCACACATACACATTTGTTAGTATTTGCTTTCTCATTTCCTGTCCATCTTGTTTGTATTCCCCTTCCTTTCATTTATTTTTTATATTTTCTTTCTCCTCTTACTCACTGTTTCTACATCTACATTACATTACTTATTGTTTGACTTTGATTTAAGTCTTTGATCTTTGACTATCTTGTTTGACTATTGACTGATCTAAACAAGCTGGTGATTGATGGTATAATAGAGAGACCTTTTTTATTATGAAATATTTATTAGCATAATATATTACAGCCTTATTAAAAAAAGTGCTTCCATATGTCAGAGTTAATATTGTGTCATATATATATATATATATATAAATTTGGCAAAGGTTCTTTATACCAATATATAAATAAAATACCACTTTACATACATAAATAGGTATATAAAACCAATTTGGGGTATCACAAGACATTGGTTACCCTATAGCCAGCCACAATACCGTAGCATTATAGACTCACATTTACCACATAAAACATGCAAATCTGTTTTTACTCTATGTATAACAGTACTGATGAGTGGTTATTTACCACCATGCCTCTAAATGATCTACACAGCATGCATGCCCTCTCTTTCTCAGGACGTGATCAGTCTTTATGTCAGTGTGCTTTACTCATTGATGGAGTGAGATTCTCAATCGTTTAATTGGAATGATTTCACATTTAAACTGGCTCGACTAAGGCGCTCGCCTCTGGGCTGGGTTTGAAGCGCTCAGCCAAAACTATGCATCCATCTGCTTGTCTCTCCCAACCCCCCTTTTCTTTCTCTCTATCTGCCTCTATTCTGCACTTTTCATGTTGATACAATTTTCTTTGTTTTAAACATTTGTATTCTCTAATTATGATGCACTTCCTGATTATAATAAATATTATGATAATGATTATATGATTCATAAATATTATTATTGGTTTATACTGCCTCTTGTACTGTTCTTATGCTGTATGAGTTGCTCTGTTGGAGGTCTAGCACATATTAGATAAGACTGTTTTATTGAACCAGCTGCTCTTAAAAGGATTTTTCCTCCCAGTAATTATTGATTAGTCATTATGGGTACCTTTAATAGAACTATAAACTATAAAACTTTAAAGTCCAAGTGTTTTTTTATCTATTTATATAAAAGTCTTTTGATTTGGTGCTAAATATTGATTGGTTACAAATACTCATTGCAAATCTTAAAAATAAGCATCTTAAACCATTACTGCAGGACACATCATTGAGGATTAAGGATCGATAGGGAAGTATTGATTAACCATTGGGAAATTACCATGGCTGGGCTCTGTTAAGGCTTCAGTGACCACTCTGAAATGCTGCAGGCAGTCATGGACTGAGGTCCTCACACCAGCATAATTACTGCACATCACTATGAGCAATTGAGCATGAAGATATCACAGCATTGTAATGATCTTCATGTTTTGTGTTGCAGCTTTGATGCACACCATTGCATGGGCTAAACTTTAAGAGAAAGGCCCAAGGCCTTGAGTATTTTAGATAGCTATCTATCCATCTCTATGATGCTGCAGATTTTCTGTGAGGACAGCAGTTTTCTTATAATATGCTATGTTTGAGAGTATATATCGATCCTACCACGTTTGATCATTCTATTTAAATTGTGATGCACAATTTAGGAAGCAAAGGCAAAAGGTATTGTCATTCACAGAGTGTTAGTGCAGGATGGGAGAGATAAATACAAACGGTCTCATATGGAACTGCAAAGACATGTACAGGAAGACCAGTACTAGAGAGCTTTCTTTAAGAGACAGTACACCAAAATATTCTGAAAAAATAAACATTCACCCAGTGTTTGTTTCATAGTAAATGTTATTTTTGTGTAAAACACAAAAGCATGCATATGTTATACCTTTACACAGCTTTTTTTAACTCCAGAATGGACAAAACCCCACAAATAATGCACTATAAAAATAATCCATGTGACACTGCATTTAAGCCTAGATGATAACTTTTGTGTTTTGGGAGCTTAGGAGACATTCACATAAAACAGAATGGGTTTGTAATGACATTAGGTAAATAACAGAGTTATCATTTCTGGATGAACTATCCCTGTAAGTAAATGCTATAGAGGAATGGAGAGGCAGAGAAACTTTAATTAAAGCAGCACCATTGATCTTTAAGAAGACTGCTGATGCTGCTGGCACTGTTTAGCTCTCACTCTAATTATTCTGTAAAAACAGTCTGCGCCTCTCTCCTCTCTTCTGACTGTCTCTCTCCCTCTCAATCTCTTTTTTTATTAATGCAGCTCTGCATCTTCATATCTCTCGCCCCCTCTCTCACTACAAGACTGACAGATAGCTTCTCTCCCTGTTGATCTTTAAAAGATGCCAACTGGAATTTGTCAAACCCTCTCCTCCCCCTCCCATGACAGAAAATCATTGATTTTTGTCACCCTGTTGGAATAATGATAAGGATTGTTGTCAGAGAAGAGGAACGGCATGCAAGGTTGAGCCTAGATGCTTTCGATAAATTCAGTGGGGTGGAAAGGTTTAAAAATCACATGGAAACAGGTGCAGTGCAATATGCCTGATTACAGCTTGCCCAGGGATGATGCACACATGCATTCTAATGGAAACTAATGGGTGATTAAGTGGAAAATTACGTGATGATGGACTGTATTTGCAAAATAGTCTGAAATGGCCTATAGACATGTTGTGGCAAACATATTTAATCTGCAAATTGGCTTTTGGAATGAATTGCCTGATGCCCAAGGAGCTGTGCACTATATTTAGATTTTGGTTTTGAATTTCAAAGCAGATTTGTTTTAGAAACTGAAATCCAATAGATTAAAGTGGAAAACAGGATGATGGTGTCAGAGATTAGGAATAGCAGTGGAAAGTCCCCATAGAGTGTGATATTAAAATCAGCATGTAAATCAAATTTAGCCAAAATGAACGCGCCAACGGCAAGGCTCTAATCAAATTTATCATCGTCTGGGCTGTGATTTACCGGCACACCTAAGAAAAGCTGTCCCCCTGGAGAGATCTGACTAGAATCCAGTCTGACAGATTTAACTCTGTACACACTTATCACAAATCAAGGCCAAATTAAGTGGAACGCTTTCACATTTCAAAACGAACTAAATTTGCATTTCCTGATGGAAATAGCAGTTCTTACAAGACTAGAAAGTAACCAGACTAACGTTTTAGGTAAGCCTAGGTTTTAAAATCTAAGTCATAAAAAACGTAATAAAATCTTGTTTCTGCGCATAACACTCAGCACGTAAATTTGGGCTGTGTTTAAAGGCAGCTAAAATATGTGCGACGATACGAAAGACCAATCATAACTCAATATGCAAATTAATGCAAGAGAAGGGTCAATCACAATTTAATAGGAAAACATTACAATACATTTCAAAGACATTATCACCCAAATATGAGTGCGGCCTGTACGTTCAAAAAGTAAGCGAAATTGCAAGTTCTGTAGATATTGTTTATATATATATATAATAAACGGCGAGAACAACTATCGTGTCTTGGGTATTTTGTAGTGGTAAGGGCTCGTATGTCATTTCAGCACTGGACAGCGTCGGTGTGAATGAGAGCTGTCCGCGCTCAGGCAGCACAGCAGGACTCTCTTACAACTTCTAGAACCTTACAATCCTATGAGAACGTGATTCTAGAAAGGAAACAGACGGCATCTCTTTAGCAGCATACCAAGATCGAGCGACAGACACACACACACACACACACACAGGCTTGGAGAGGCTTGACGCATAACCCCGCCCCTCGGCTCAGAAGGTGGAAATCCCTGCCCTAGTTTTAAATCCTCACTTTACCACATTCAGCGCACCTCGTTTACCAGGGTTCAGTTTTAATCATTCGTGTTCCATTCAGCCTCTCCAGAAAGGACATCTATTACCGGATTCACCAGTACACCTGTTCAGTCATCTCCGAGCCTTCAGTATGAATTGTTGAGCGATTTTTGGCACCGTGGGACGTTGCTTTGCTTTCAAGCGTTACAGTAGATGATCCCCGAGGTGAACGGACAGGAGCCGCCGGTAAGCATCAGATCATCAGTCACGTACATGAGAGAAGCAATCGGTTTCATGACGGACAGCGCGATGGACCCGCGAGCCGCCTTCTGATGTTCGGAGTCCACTATGGATTCCTGCGCGTCGATTTTAAGATTCCCATATAACGGTACCATAAATGGAGGAGGAGAGTGACTGCCGCAAAATTAACAACAGCTTCCTGCGGGACCACAACTATGCAACTGAAGGTATTTGTGATTCTGTAGTTTAGTTGGTAGAGCATTGCGTTAGCAGCGCAAAGGTCATAGGTTCGAACCACAGAGAGCACATGTACTGATAAAATGCATAGCTTGAATGCACTGTAAGTCCCTTTGGATAAAAGCCTCTGCCAAATACATAAACGTAAATGTATGTAAAAACCGAATTGAATTCGATTCTCTCTCATATTAATGACGGTGGGGGTGGGTGAGATGGGAAGTGGTAATAACCCTTCCTGTATATTAATAGTATGAGGATTGGGCGTTAGTGGATGTAGGTTCATTGGTGAACATCCATTGAGTTGAAGTCTTGGATTTATTTTTTGTAGTGTGCATTACATTATGTGTCCATATGTGATATGCATTAGTTTGGAATAAAAGTAATCTCGTTCTATAGGCTGAAAGCAATTTAGGACTATATATAGACCTTCATTTGTCTGTGCTCTGGTTTAAGGTGTTACTATGGGGCTGTGGCCATTGAGGAATGACGTGTGCAATGACTCAGATATGACTGGCATAACAGAACACAGCGGTCTGAGCTATCTAACAGCACTGTAATGAGAAAGAGGGTTTTGAATGATTGGATTTGAGGGTGTGTCTTACAAATAATATCATCTACACTGATGCTGTAAAATCTGAATGCAAGTGGCAATAAAAAGACTTTTTGTATGACATCAGCAATGGATGTTATAGATACTAGGAATTTTCAATAAGGGACACATGAAATTTATTGATGTTTGTAAATTTGATTAGCAAAAAAATTAGCTTATATTGTAATCATCTTATCTGATCTAGTCATTATATCTGATCTGACAAATGAACGCAAACACAGTCCAACACAGGTTTCAGGTTAACCATATTCTGTCATATTTAAAGCATAGGGCTACAGTAGAAGCTGGGTGTGAGACCCTCCCCCAGCATTTTGTGGGCAGTGATTAATGGTTGTAGGAGGTTTTGCAAAACAGATTTAATGAGCAAAATGAATCAGTGGTCGATGGTCTCACATGGCCCTGGTTTCACTGGTTTATGACCTGTCTTGCCCACCCAGGCTTCTTTGTAAATCACATAGTGACAGTGACACTCACACACAGACACAAACTCTGTAAGCCATGCAGTTTCTTTACCAGGCAAATGCCTTGGCACTCTCTCTCCTTCTCTCTCTCTCTTTCTATCTTTCTCTCTCTTTCTCTGCTTAGTAAATTTATGGTGCATGGATAGTCTCAAAGGAGATATTGAGGAGAAGACTGTGTCGGTCACAGATTTTAGTCAGACTGCATTATGTTTGCCTCCAGTTTTGTAAAAAATTGCCCTCAGTACAAATATTTGGTATCTGTGCCAGTTATAGAGAAATTCTATTTTGGGAGCAAATGTAAAAGGCATACTGTTTGACTACTATTCTAAATATTGGGTCATAAGTATGTACAAGTATTTATTCTTTTTGGCACTATACAGCTACAATCTATAGGGGCTTGTTTTGCCATTTCCTCACTGCACAGAGCATTGATTTATATTTCCACCCCAAGGGTCTCTCTTTTAAAAATGCCATTCTCCTAATGGTACACACACACATTTGTGTATTTGAGTGCTATAATCTTTATCCATTCCAGAAAAAATGGATGTGTGTCAGTCACCCCGCCTCCTCACAGCTCTGCGCATACCCATACTGCCTTGCTCACGTGATGTCACACATGATAGTGGTATTTCCCCCACTGCAGCCATACTTAGAGGTGTAATTGCGGTCCAGGGTTACTCTCTCTCTCTCTCTCTCTCTCTCCCTGTCTTTCCCTCCCTTAGGCTGTAAAGGGCTGCACACATATACAGAGTTTAATAACACATCACTATAACCCTCCTGTGTGTTTCTTTCTAAAGACACACATAGAAAGTGGGAGTACTAGATTGGAATGGTAGTAATTCTCCACTGGGATTACTTACACTACTGTGTAATGTGTGTTGATGCACAGGTGCTTTGTCTATACACACAGATAATTGCTGTTATCTGGAGCATTCGAAGCAGTTTGATTTTGATTATTGAGAACACTCTTTTCTGAAACAATCAGTGCGGTCTGCCCTATGACCCGGCAATGTGACCTAACAGAAGACCTCTTCTCTCCCCCAATTTGTCTAATTCACTAAAGTGGCGTTGCCTTCGTAATTAGATTTTGCCGGGTAATACTGTAGTCCCAGTAGTGGCTTGTTGGGTCCCAAACCTAATAAAGCACTAAGAGAAAGGGTGAGAGAAGGGCGATATTAAACAACCAGTATTGGCACTGCTTTCCTTTTTCTTTTCAGTAAAGAGCAATATCAAATTATGCTATGGGGGTTCATAAAGACCTGTTAGGTATAGAGTTAATATAGCTACAGTTAATATTTCACCAATACAGCGTAAACCCTGTGATTTATGATTAGCTGATCTGGATATTAGTTTTTTTAAAGCTCCCAGTATATTGCGTATTTCAAAATGATATCCATGGGAGTCATACCCGCTTACACCTGGGGAACATTCACAGTGTAATATTTCTGCATTCCATCAGTGTGGGGGATCCTACGTAGCGTTTGTCATTTTTAGATCAAGTTTTCTTTTTGTGAAGTAGAACAACTGCCAAGAAATAAATAAAATTTTGTTTCATTAGCATAACGCAGATGCTAGTAGGATGACAGCATAAATAGCTGAAGGATAAATGTAACCATGCTGAGAAAGAAAAAAAGATGTAGCTTTTGTCTTCATTTGGGTTGCACGGGTTCAATTGACCAGAACGTTCCCTCCTGCATGCTTACACATCAGTCCGTACCACCACCCACACACTACATAACAAACTAATGAATGAGAAATGTACCCTAAAACAATGACGACATCATCAATCGCTTCAAGCTAGCAAAGTAGCTGAGTTCTACAATTCTTGCAGAAAAAGAAAAGGAGGGAGAGAGAAAATGAAGTACAGCCTGGCAAAGAGAAGTCTTTGCAGTATTCCAGTCTGCACTGCAGGGACTGTTGCCAAAAGAAGTTAGTCTAGGAGGACATTAATGGCCTCACAGTTCTGCACAGGCAGGCAGCTGGCTCAGCCATGGTTACTGTACTGCTTATGTAGGCACTAGTGCACCATAAAAGAGGATATTGAAGAATCTAGATTTAAAGGGCTAGTGCACTTAAAATAAACAAAAAATCTTATTTTGTTTCAAAGCTGCATGGCTTTTTTCAGCAGAACACGGGGGAAATTCTAATGATTGCTAAGGCTGCTGTTGTTCCTCTTTTACAATGAAAATGAAGGGGGAGTGAAGTTGTCAGTCACCAACATTCTGCCCAACATCTAATTTGTGTTTAATGAAAAATAAAAGTTATACGGATTTATCTCCATACAAGACAGAAAGACAATTATAAAAGAGTCTGAATGTTGATGTGAATCATCCCTTTAAAGTTACCTCTTTCTAGGGCAATATCTCAGCTTAATATAGCCTAACCTCACTACAATCTTACGTCACCCTCACTACAAATAAATCTGACATCATTATTATACTTAAATACTTCTACACAACAGCTAGGGATAGGAAAAAGACATGCTTTCAAAATAAATACAAGTTAGCAGGTTTGCATAATATATCTTTATCGTATATCGTTTGCATAATATATATAAAAATATCTATTTAGATAATATGAAATTAACATACATCATCAAATAAAACTAACCAATCAAATAGTCAACATAACTATAAGCTTTTATTGTCTGTAGCTCCCATTCCTAACCTAAGTGCAATCGTACCTCACTACAGTTAATGTAACTGTATGTAATTCAGTAGTATGGACATAACATTTTCCCTGCCTCACATGTAGCAAGTGAATAAAATGCCATTTACAGTAAAATAACATTCTCATTCTAACTACAAATCTTTACAGTGTCTGCTTGGGGAAAACAAACAAACAAACAAACAAACACTTTTTTCTTTAAGATGTGTTACCAAATCTTTGTCTTGACATTGTACATTTCTTCAAACCATATACCTCTCTGCAGGTCACCATGTAATGGTTTTGTTTAAAAAAACTCTGCAGTTTCTCAGAGCAGTCCATCGGGGGGTGACCCCACCACTCTCACCCCTGCAACACAATTTACACCCCCACGCGCTAACATCAGGGATAATGACATGCGCTACCCTGGACCTGCTAGTATTATTCCATAGAGAAAGAGGGTGACAGACAGACTGACTGCATAGAAGAGGCTGCCAACACAAACGGCCCCAGGCTACATTTTAAGACTTTAATCATAAAGAGAAATATCTCTCCAAACCAAAGGGTCCCATTTATAATTCAGAGAGAAACAGTGAGGCACTAATGTTGTTCCCCAGTGTCAGGCTGAGTGCAAAAGCAAGACAAACAGTGAGAGGTCAGTTTAAACATTAACTGCTGTCAAACTCTGATTGAGGTTTTTAGTAAGAGATGTAGTCAATGACAAATGAGGACAAATTTGAACTGTTAAACTAATGAATGAAGAAATTATTTAGGTTTCATGCTTCTCTGTTTAGCCTTTGAAAGTACAAATTAGATGTGTGGTTCTAGCAGCTTGCCTTTCTAACAGAACTGGAACCTCATAAGATGGTTTGAAATGCTCTACACAGAAAGTAACTGTGCCCTCTATTCAGATGACTCAACTTTATTGATTCCAATGGAGTGTAGCAAGAGCTTTTTTTATACTAAACTATTCTGAAATGCAGATATATTGATAACAGACATTTCTCTTACTTCATTAACCATCTTGAATTGTTTGCACTGATGCAATGAAGTGCATTCTGGGATTGCCTCCTCCACAAAGGATGTGATGCCGCCTGAACATATAGACTAAATTGGGTGTCTTAGCAGCCAACATATAGTTTTTTCTACCTTTTGCATTTCTTTCTAGTTTCTTTGTAATGGGGAAATATGCCTTAAATGTAAATGAGGTAATATACTTACACTCTATTCCCTTTATCTGTGACATCCCACAGCTTCAGTTCACCGCATCTGTAGTTAAATTACAGCAATTTCTGCTAATGACGTATGAAATTCAAACCAGTTTTCTCATTTCTGAAGTTAAGTTCCGTGTATGCGGTCTCCCTTTTTGCTCTCTCTCTCAAACACACACACATCTCACACAGACTTACTCTCCCCGCCTGTTCCCTAGAGACCCGCACCACCTCTCTCTCCCATTTCCACAGGGCATTTTTCCAAGAAATAAGGTTAATTAGCTTTTTTTGGTCTCTCTCTCTCTGCTGGGGTGGATGGAGGCAGTGCTGTGACTGTGCAAAGGAGAGTCACAGGCATGGTTGTCAATCAGCAGGTGGCCAGGCTTATTATAACCAGCTCAAATCACGCCTGTGTCTGGTGAAATTGGTCCAGACCTGATTCATTCTGTACCAGGCTGAAGGCAACCCTTTATTCCATTGCCTTTGAAACCGCCAGACATCGACAAGTCGATAAAGTCATCAGTCGATACAATCCAGGCATGTTAACAAAACAGCAGGCGCAGTGTGCGGCATGTGGTTTTGTTTGCTGTTCTAGCTGTAAAGTATAGACTCAACAATCAATATCATTTGATTTTCATGGTGAAGAATGAAAAGAAACATCAAAAATGTACTGTGTTTGCTCTGATAATGATTCAACAAAGGTGCATCTGAGCAGCTATGACTGTATATAGTGGTTCTCACAAAATAACCCTGTTGGAACATTCTAGCGTTGAGCCAGCAGATAAGTCTATAATCCGAACAACAAGGCAACAGTGCATGGGGAGTGAATATGGCCAATTATCTGGACAAAGATCCATAGAAATCTAATTATACAGGCAGATCTGCACACTTGACCAGATTCTCTGTATTTCAATTGCTGGCGAAAATGACTAACTTAATTAGTGTGCAGAAATTTAAAGGGACAGTTTACCCAAAAGTAAAATTCTGTTATTATTCACTTAGCCTCATGTTAACCTACATGTTTTCCCCCTCATAACAATAGTAATACATTTGACTATATTCTATAGCTGTAGTCCTCTTAAGCCAATGTTGTTTAATCATACTTCTTATTTTACATTAATGATACATTCATACTACTTTCTGAATTATTTTTGCAGCTTGACAACATCAAAACAAGCAATGTGAACTTTTGTCTGTATCTTTTGTATCACACTAAAGAAGTAACAATATTAATAACCCTTCAATCCAGTTTATATGATCTTGATCATTGAGCATGTTTTGCTTACTTTTAAGGGTCACCTAACTAAACTCAAATAAAATGTCTGTGAGCAGAGAAAAGAGACACTATGGCAGCTGTAATCTTCTTTCTCTGGCTGATTCTTTGAGGCACTGAACTCAACAAAAGCTTTCTAATCTCAGACGGCATAAAACATAACAGTGCATTACAACACAGTCCTCTATCAGGTCCTGTGATAACGACAGATTTGATGCAGACCTCTCTAAAGGCTTTGCACACAATCATTTTATTTTGGCTTAACTTTAAAACAAGCATTGATTTTTGTGCTTTGAAAATGATTAGATTTTGTTTAGCCTGTTCTGTAGACTGACCTACTTTTGACTGAACCAGCCGCTTTTGTATGTGGCAGACAGCTGTGCAGTGCTGAAATCTCTGTTAGATCATGATTATTTAAGAGGGTTGGAATTAGACACTATAGTACCAGACCCACTCCATCAATATGAATATATCAGTATAAGTGAAACTATATTAGAGTTGGTTCTGGGGATGATCAGTAGGACAATACACAGCCTTTGTGTGTAGAATGGAATACCAGCATACTGCATGCTGTGAGGCATACTTAGTATGCCCCACTATTTTTTTAGGAGCCTGGGAAACAGCCTTATATTACACAAAACATTTTAAAAATAGGTATGCTACATGTGCGTGTTGTCTAGTTAATAACATTTTATGCAGTTTTAAAAATTGCAGTTGATATTGTGGTTCAGCCACCATAATCAAAAGAAAAGGACACTGAGCATCATAGGATTCAATATTTTATGCAGTACTCTGGTCATATACTGTACATTTAGGCAAATATAGTAAGACAATTGGGTACTTTATGACTATATAGTATGCATACTACATACAGCAAAAAAAATGTATGACTAGTTTGGCATTACGCTATTCCCAGCATAGTTCATTTTTTTGGTATTTCCCATGATGCGTTGGTGTTGGGGAAGCCATGTTCATACATGTTTCAGAGCTGCTGGGGAAGCTGGGATTAGACAGGTTGGCACGGTAACCCACTTTATGGTGTGTGAGTAATGAGAGCACCTGCAAATTACAGCTCGAGAGAGATCGTCTCTTTCCCAGCAGCACTCTGGTATATAAGACCCTGACCTCTGACCCTGCTGTTGCAGACATGGCTGCCCCCAGGATTTATTGACTGCACAATGTAATACACTGCTGACTTTATTTGTCATAGGCAGCTAAGCATAAATACATTTAAAACAACTAACTAACCCATCAGACATTAAACCTAAAATCTGATTCCTTCTGTTACAATTAATGTTCTTCGTGGCTGAATCTCATGAAATATGTCCAGGTCAAATTTTACCCCAAAATAAAATGTGACCTGGACATGTTTTTATGAAGCCCACTTTCTCACCCCGACTGTTCTGAAGCAAGTTAAACAGGAATTTACATGTTTTACTGAATGATACAGTCCTGTCCTGCATATTTCCTTGTCAAACAGTAATGCACAATGGACACTGGGCCTTGTAAATTCTTTTATGAAATCAGCTTCTATTTCTGAGTCAACAGATGCCTTAATTGTAGGGCACCCCCAACTCTTTTCCTCTCTGTCCTCTATTCTTCTGCCTATCTTTGCTTTGCCATTTATCCTAAGAGCAAGATGAGGAATAACATGTCTGTAATTGAGCAAACTCATTAAAACATTGCCATCAGTTTTCTTCCTGTCGTGACTGCAGCGTGCTAATGTGTTTATAATGAGATAGGCTCGCATTATTGTTGAGCGATGTGTGTATCATCAGATGCACCTCAAGAATTAATGTCATATGGCTGTATCCAAAAGCTGCTGCACAACATTGTATCATCACCTTATATGCAAGCCTTTTCTGAAAGCTTTATTGAGTCTTTATGGGCTGCTTACCTTTAAGAAACAAAGAACAGTGAGTTGGAAGCTTAATTAGTTAGTGAATGATTACATTTAACTCAGTAAAACTGTAATTTTCTTAAGATCAACTCCCCCCTCCCCCCTCCCCCCAAATTAACCCTGAGCGGGGTGGGGGTGGGTTTCCACACTGTTTTTGTGCACTCTTTCTGTGCACATATAGATAAGAATTATAGCATTCAGATCAGTGGGAGCTTAGACATGAGTCGAATATCTGTGCTTGATTTTTTGAGTTAAGGAGAGCATGACAGATCCTTATGCTGTCTATTAACAATTGCACAATGCATTAGCAATACATTCAGCAACGTGGCCGTGAAATAACAGGCCCCCGGGTCCTAATCCTCTGATTTAAACTCCTCCATCACTTTCATTTAAAAGAGGGCATGGTTTTCCTTTGTAGCACCCAATCATACCACTGAGCCCTCTGCTCACCACTGCAAACACTTAGAAAATCTGTTTTAACTACAGAGACAATGCAACAGCGTTCTATCTATCAATTTATCTATCTATCTATCTATCTATCTATCTATCTATCTATCTGTCTGAGTATAAAGATCATTTAAAAATCATATTAAATTAAAATTGTATTAAATCTCTTATTAGAAATGTGGACCTATATCTATATTAGATATAATCCAAAATAAACATAACAAATGAGACATACACTTCTACTGACACCAACCTGGCCTATATTAGCCATCACTATTTTGACATTGTAATATTTCAAAAGGTTTCATTGTCTCTCACAGCTATATCTGATCATATTTCAGTATTCTGTGCACATGTTAAAAATAGATGCTTTTGGAGCTCTCTGTTTCTTTCTCTCTCCTATTCTCACTCAGTCACCCCCCCCCCCCTTTCTCTCTCTGTCTCTCTCTCTCTCTCTGTCTCTCTCTCTCAGTGTGCCATTGACTGCCATCAGACACTGTAGCCTCTGCATTCAAGCTGTTCAACATACTGAGCAAAGTCTTTCAGTCAGATGTAGCACAACAGTAATGGAAAAGGGTTTCCATGGCAACCACTTCCTCCTGTTTTCAATTCAGCAGAAAAAATCCATTGAGTATGTAGGCTTTCCTTCCTACTTGTTACATCTCTGCCCCTCCATTTTCGTAAGCAGACGGCAGTACAGACACAGCGTCGGTGAAAACATGCTTCTACATTTCTATTGTGTTTGTAAGCATTTCTGCTTTTCATTGGACCAATAGTGCTCATGATCTACAGTATGCACTGTGCCTTTTGATGAAAATGCTCCTGATTCAGCCCTCACACAGCTTCTCTCTGTGAATCAGATGCATCTTTTTGAGGAAGAGAAAAGGAGATTTCTTAAAGGTAGGAGACCCTCCTACTGACTTTTCCAATAACCCAGAACTCGGAGGTTATGAGACAACGTGGGTTGAACACAATTAATCACAGAATTTGTGTTGATCGCTATTGCTCAAGCCAGGAGATTTTTGATGGATGACTTGGCTTCTTTTGCTGTACATGTTTTTTCTTCTCACACTCTGCGTACCAACATCAAGATCAATCTTTCTGAAGCCTGATTTATTAGATGTCTCCTGCTAATCCTCTCATATGTAAATTGTGTGTCAGTTTCTGCTTCAGTGGTGAATTTAGTGCTTAACATGAAGGATGTTTGTGTATTTCTGTCTGAATGTATTATGAATGGATGAAATGGCATTGTTATAGTGGGGAGAGGGGAGCGATTGCTCTCTCTAGAGGAAGAATTCTGAACAGTTTATGCTTCAGAAATGGCACTGTTCTGTTATTGGTTAAAAGAACACAAGTGCACAATCCTCTGCTCTGATTTAGGAAAATCTTACTCCAAAATGATTTTTTGAGATTATTTTATATATTTGTCTTTATAACACAAAGACTCCAGTACTTTCCATAAGTCTCTTTTAACCTATTTTCTCATAAACATGGGGAATGCTACACTTCTTCTGCTCTGTTAAGGAGGATTAATCGCTGTTTTCCCAAAAATCACATGCTGTTTGGACAAGCTAATACATTTAACAAATACTAATAGCTGCAGCTAACAGCATTTTCTCTCTTAAATGCTGCTGTGATTATTTCACCTAACACAAAAGAAGATATTCCGAAGCATGTTGATAACCAAACAACAGTGACATTCCTTGATATTTCCCTTTGTATTCCACAAAAGAAAAAAGTCATACAGGTTTGGAATGACATGAGAGTGAATAAATAATGGAAGAATTTCCATTCTTGGGTGAACTATCCCTTTAATAGGTTCGTTAGATGTTATTATTGAGTCAGCTCGGCTACTGCGAATTCCGTTCACATTACAATTGATGTCCCACATAGCTGTGCTAGTTTCATGTACCACTTTGCAGTCTCTTTTATATAATAAAATATCAACACAAATCAATATTTCATGTGTTTTTTATTTTAGTAAGTAGCTGTTAAATAAGCAGGATTATGTAGAGTCATCCTGTCATTATCTAAAAATAAACCTCTTCAGTGTGATACAAGATCCTGATTACCCTGCCAGGGCTTATTTTGTAAAGTGACAGCTTATAGTACATATAGTCCATTACATATAGTGTTAAGCTGTGTAAACAAAGCTTCTCTTGTATTCTGTTACAGCTGATATCATCTCTACTGTGGAGTTCAACTCTACAGGGGAGCTCCTGGCCACTGGAGACAAAGGAGGCAGAGTGGTGGTTTTCCAAAGGGAACAAGAGGTAGTAGGAAAATTATTAAATATTTCCTATATGCTCATTCATGTGGAGAGCATGTTGACAGCAGATCAATAGATTCTGTACTGTATTTACAGTGTAAGCAAAAACACAGAATGAGTCACAAAGCCTCAGTCTGCAATTGAACTTCCTGTAGCTTTTAACGGTTTTAATGGACACACAACCATAACGCAGGTGAAGCTTTTGAATAAACAGGCACCTGATAGACCGCAGGTTGAATCTTATCTGTACATGCTCATACATGAAGTTTTTCTTTCTGTTTGTTTCTTATTCTTTCCTCTGCCTGACTCTTGCTGTTAGCTAAACCAGTCCCAAACAGACACGCCCGCTTTCCCATAAAACCCTAAATGTCACCCCCTTACACAAACAGACTCACAACCCCCTCTAGAGTGGGACGTCTTCTCTGTTTACTTTAATTAACCTGCTTGAGCAGTTTCCACAATGATTCATTTTGATGTTTTCCAATATGAACACTTCCTTATTTTCTGCTGCAATTGATTGCGAATACATTAATGTAACAGACCAACTGTGACCAAGAAACTCAGCTAATTACATTAGAAACTTGGCTAATTAAATCAGCAAAAAACAGAATTAGTTGCATATAATGTGCTTTTCAGTTCCTCAAGCATAGACAGGACTGTAATCACATTGAATTTATGCGTATGACTGCGTAAGTCACATTCTATGCTAAATCTCCAAATACATTCCCAATGCGATTTATGCTGGTAAGCAGCTATGTTGAACTGTATATATGTTTGATTTTATTTGACAAATTTGTCTTATTGTTCCCACAGAGCAAGAACCAGCCTCACAGACGTGGGGAGTACAATGTTTACAGCACGTTTCAGAGCCACGAGCCAGAGTTTGACTACCTGAAGAGCTTAGAAATTGAAGAGAAGATCAATAAGATACGCTGGCTGCCTCAGCAGAATGCTGCCTACTTTCTGCTCTCCACCAATGGCAAGTACATGCTTGAGCTCTCAATGCAAATATTTTTTAATGAATGAGTTTGTAGTGTCAGCTGTTCTTATCAACAGATCCACATGCCAAATACTGTAACCTTGCTCTGATTCATGCACCCAGAAAGTCACACAAAAAAGCTGACAAACATGTTAGAGCACAATTTTGTTCTGTATCATTAGGAGAGAATGTATAAACTAGGATGTTAAATGAGAATGTGGAGTCATATTTAATACACAAAAGACATTTTCGCTTCAAAAGAACGGTGAAGTCTGTTTCCTCTACCTATGACATCATACATCTCTACGTGTTCAGATGGTATGGCAGTGGTTTACATACTCTGTTGGTACTGGATGTTTGCCAACAGTGTACCAGATTGTTGATCACAGACTGCAAAATGTCCCACTCCCTGTTGTTTTATTTTCTGTTTTCTTTCCATTTCTGGTTTTATTTGATCTCTAAATGGTTTGCTAAAGCTGCTGTGTGTGTTGTTTTCATTTCAGATAAAACTGTTAAACTGTGGAAGATCAGTGAGAGGGACAAGAGGCCTGAGGGATATAACCTGAAAGATGAAGACGGAAGGATCAGAGACCCAGCCACCATCACCACGTTACGGGTCAGCACGCTCCTCTACATCCGTGCCTGTTTTACACCATATGCTCATGCACAGTGAAGATGAGCAAAACGTTTAATGTGATTGCTATAGGTAGTGAAGAATATATACTGATAAGCTATTAAATGTAAAATCTAAAAAAAGAAAACGCATGTCGAGGTCATATTTCAAACCAAAATAAAAAAATTTACATGTTGCATAATGTAAATTAAACCTATAACATATTATTTAACATATTATTTAACATAACGAATACAGCAGATATAAAATATTATGGGTTTTTTGTTTCCAGTATCCATATATTATATATAACAAGCTATAATTTCACATCATATATTAAAATGGTGTGTCGGGTCGAGACCACATTGTTCAGACAAATTGTTTTGGTGCGGGTTTAAGCACGACTGATGTGTTTGTATACATTAGTGTATCTTTTGCGGTCAGGCATGAATGTGGATCATACGAATGGTATGAACAATTTCGCTTTACATTCCCTGTCACACCGGCAGTGCACCTGTGATTTCTGGAGCGATAAAATCTTATCGTACAATCCACTGCAGGGGCAGAAATCCTCCCACCATCACTCAAAAATGCCAGATCGCTGCGTCAATCCCACAATCCACCTTGAGAGCATAACAGGCAGCTTCCAGAGAAATGCGCCAATGGAAACATGCGGTTATTGACATTTCTAAAAGCAACTAGAATATTCACTTGAGGGGAGAGTATTCTGCCATGCAAAAAACGGATGCAATTACGTACCTTTGTGAAAGTGATTTCTCAGTACTATCATGAAAAATAAATACAGTGTATAGAAAACAACTCAAACTGTCTCCAATACAATAAAACATTGCAACATTATGTGACTCGCCTCACGCAAACCCTTATAATTTATAAGTGAGTCATTAATAATTGAGTACACCAATGTATAAAGTTTGGGAAACACATTTATCACACCACAAACCACAGGGCAGGTTATCCTTTAAAAATAGAAGCTACGTTTGTTTTTAACCAAACCGTGGTAGTTAAAGCTTTTAGTAGAAATCTGCTGGTGCATGTTCTCCCTAATGTTTTGAGAACATCCTGCTGTTGGCCCACATTCTCACACGAAAATCAGATTCATTATGTTCAGCACCAACGCTGTCAAACGACGAGCTGTCAGTGACCAAAAAGCATTCGTTCATTATCAAACAGCAAGGACAAAGAGAGATGATAATGTGCAGTGAAGGGGGCTCAATCATTCCTCGCTCTGGTCGCTCCATCTCTCTTGTTCTCCACTCATCTCCCCAAATTGAATACAGATACAAAGAGGGCGTGACTCCGAGTATCCATTAACGTTTGGTGCGATGTCTGTTTTATGCTTCACGGCCTAATGGATTAAAGCACTCCATTCCTCTACCATTGTCTGTCCGGGCAGAAGATTAGCCTGACACTGGGGTGATGGCAGGGAGCAGGCTGCAGTCCCATTTGGACCGTGAAATGTATGTGCGCTGTAAACGCAGAGACAGATTTATCACAGAGCTTCGGTTGTGAAGGAGGGGGAAGAATAGGGATGATACACACATGTCAGGTGTCAGAGCTGCGATCTTACTCTTGTCTCAGTATGTGACTGTACCCCTAAGGTCTGCAGTGTACTAGTTTCTGCAGCCTGGTGTCCTGACATGATGCTGATGTAGGTGTGACCACTGTGCCATTTAAAACCAGAAGACACTCGACCTTTTATAACAATACACTTCATCAACATGAATTCCTGTGCTGTTTGACCTACTAACGCTGTCTGGTCTATTAAAAGAACAGAAAGGTACCATCCCCCATCCTTCAGCAGCGGTAAAAAAATAAGATGTCTTATGTTTTTATGGTCTCTGTCTGTTAAGATTTTCTGCATAATCTGGTTAGTTTTTGAATAACTGTAAAAAAATTATGAAAGCTAAAAAAATTCAATGTATACACAATGACCCCTACAAAGAGTTTTTTAGAAAATAGAAGAAAATGCATGTTAACTGTGTCTGAAAAAAAGGAAAATAAAGGTACTGTTTTTTTTTCATAAACATAATGCTAATAGACATCTAATATATTTGCTGGTAACTGCTGATGAAATACCAATTTAAGATGGTTAATTGATTTCTTAAAGCAAACCATCCTGATACATGTTCCACAAAAGCTCACTGCTTGGCAGTCACGCACACCACTGAATTCAGCCTAAACAAAGAATTAAGCCTAAAGGGTCATTTCAGAGCTCTGCAGAGATGAGGAGTGATTTAAATGCATCTCACAAGAGGCAGATGTGTACCTGTGATGTGGTAATGACCGATTTCCTTATGAAACCACATGCTGCTTCTAAACATCAGCGTCAGTTTAGAGTTAAATGGGCACAGCATCTGCATACGGCAGTTATGGACCTGTGGGTGCTTAGCAGGATACAAGGTACAGTGAAGTCTTCAATGTATCCTGCTGGATGGCCCTAGATTTTGCTGATGAACAACTATACAGCCCAAGTGGTGATAGTATGACCAACAATATTTCACAGAAATTGATACATCAGCTTATTTGGACTCTTTTCCTCTTTTTTCTCTTCTCTCAGGTGCCAGTATTGCAGCCCATGGACCTCATGGTTGAGGCCACGCCCAGAAGAGTGTTTTCCAACGCACACACATACCACATCAACTCAATCTCTGTTAACAGTGACTATGAAACCTTCATGTCAACTGATGACCTGAGGATCAACCTGTGGAACCTGGAGATCACCAACAGAAGCTTCAGTATCCTTTGATATCACAGCGACTGTCAATGCTTTGTGGTTGAAGATGGTGTAATTTCCCAACGGCATTAAATGGGGCTTATCAAATCAGTTTTATAAAAATAAAGTGACACTTATTTGTCTAAATGGGTCTTTTTTGTTTGATGGTTGCCATTAATGGTTGTTATTTACACTCCATTGCTGGTGTTATTCGTAAATCTAGTCATTGAGGAGATTTCCTGAACTGTTTCTCCTCAGACATTGTAGATATAAAGCCAGCAAACATGGAGGAGCTGACAGAGGTGATAACAGCAGCAGAGTTTCACCCTCATCAGTGTAACACGTTTGTCTACAGCAGCAGTAAAGGCTCCATACGTCTGTGTGACATGAGGGCAGCAGCGCTCTGTGACAACCATTCAAAATGTAAGTCAAATATGTCTGCATATGCTGATGTATTGATCAGAGTTTTCACTTTTGTAGCTCAGTAAACACAATAGAATTCTTTTCAGTTTTACTGTGTGTTTTATGTTTATATATAATTATGTTTTATTATATCAGCTTTGTCTTAAATGTTTCTTGTTGAAGCCATTTCACACTGACCTAACAAACATTGACAGGGCAATATAAAAAAATTAAGTTACAATTAAGGTAAAAATTAAGGTAAAATAAAGGTAAACATTAAGGCAGTTCAGTGATGTGGATCCTCAGGAACAGGATTAAGAATCATTGCTGTAAACTGATAGACTAATGCTAAAGCAGAATAAACATAAACCTGGATATTTTGAGCCTGGCCTCATGTAAAGTATTACTTCACATAAAGTAATGGGAAAGAGGAAACAAAATTAACCTTAAATAACATCACTGTAACTCCTTAATTGTTTCTTCTAGACAGCAGTTAGATTAAATGAAGGCAAATGGAGACTTTTGCTAAAGTCTCCACTCTCTTAAATTACTCTTGAGGAAAGACCCCCAATAATTTGATATGTGCCTCCTCTAGAGTTTTAAAAGATGTCTCAACAATGTCACAATGCTCAAATTTACCTTAGAATAATAAAACAAAGAACTAAAGGAAAGGTAATGTTTGGTCAAAAGTGTTAAACAATCAAAAATGTGTATATATTTAGAGTGATTACTGCACTACACAACGTCAAATATAAAATACATTACAAATTCAAGAGAAAGTACAGCTGAATTCTCCAGAGAGGGCATGACAGGGATTAGCCTCTACTCCACCTAGGGCGAGGGAGGGAAGAGTGAGGATTATGCAAATTTTTAATATGATTGCGTCTCTTTTGGCTTAACTGGCTAATTTCATTTGGGGTTTGGACTCAATGCTGGCTGATGAACCTATACTGTCAGTATACAGTTGCAGCCCCCTTGGCTGCACATGGCTGAATTGATAACCCCAAATTGACACATTTCCATTTCCAATAGAGCAGCTTCTCGGGTCTCCTCTGCACCCCATTTAAGATGAGAGGCGTCCATGTGCATTTCATCATCAGATTGAATGCATTGACATTTAAGCTTGGCATAAAAATCAATGCTTGAGGGCAAATAGCCTCAGCTATAGTTTTCTCACCGCAGTAAGAATTCGTTAATTTCCTTCGTTTTATCGATGTGTTCACTCGTCCGTGCGTTTGCATCCTGTTGAATAGAGCATTTACATTATGCTGCTGAATTTTAAACATGGGCAGATTTGCTAGAGGGGTTTCTGTGGGAGCTACGGCTTTAGCTGCCTTGGTTTGTATTTCCAGCCACATGCTGCCGTAAATTATACACACATCTGTCAATTTTTTTCTCGGACATGAGGCCACAGCAGGCAGATGTGCAAGTTTGCCTCGGGAAACACTGCGCAGTGTCTTTCCCATAACAGTGTGTGTGTGTGTGTTTCAGATTGGGTGCATGTATGTATGTGTTCTTTCTTCAACAAACTCTAATAAATCTCCCAGGCATCTCAGAGAATGTTTGCAAAAATCAATCTATAATATAAGGCAGGGGAGGCTAACCAAGCTCAGCAGGGCTCCAAGCAGCTCCTAATGGAGCACCATGGCCCCTCAAAGCACCCCCCAATGGACTCATTAGCCCTCTGTAAATGACACACAGAGAGATTGCAGGTGGACAGGCTCACAATGTGACATGACAAACACCTGCAGTCCAGCAGTGCTCAAACATTCCCACAAGCATTGATCTGTATTGTTCACATTGTTTTACCTGCTGGATGCCTGCAGACACAGAGGCTAATCCACAACTGAGTCAACAAAACTGTGAGGAAATAACCTGTAGTAGATGATAAATATCAGTTTCTCTGCCCTGACAGGTGTGTTATTTTCCGGGCAAGTTGGGTACATTTGATATTTGCCAAAAACTTTCTTTGGAAGTTTGTTGCCTGTTTCTTGATATTGGTCAGTGTGAAATGGCATTTACAACCTATTTTACTTGTGTTCTCAAGTGAAACAGAGTTTGTAACAAAAAACAGTGGTTAATGTGTAGGGCTTGAAAAATAAGGGACATCAGCCAAAAAGGAAGGTAATTTCAAAAGTCAAAATAAGATGTTAGATTTTGTTACATGATGTTAGAAAAAACTATGAATATTATAATTTTTTTTTACTTAGAGCAGCATGCACTGATTAATTATTGAAATGGTAATTTTGAATTTACTCTCAAAGCAATAATTTAAACATTACTGCTTTGAATCTAACATATCTTTCTATATTTGATTTCTCTTAATGCATGTTTAGTTTTTGAGGAGCCAGAAGATCCAAGCAATCGTTCCTTTTTCTCTGAAATCATCTCTTCCATCTCCGATGTGAAGTTCAGCCACAGTGGGCGGTACCTGATGACACGTGACTACCTGACAGTGAAGGTCTGGGATCTCAACATGGAGAACAATCCATTAGAGACCTATCAGGTAAAGCATTGTGTGCTTCCACTATCAATCTTGCTTGCATTTCACAAAGCATTATAGACTATGAAAACAAATTGTGTTTTGTGGTTTTAGTCCATTTGAGGTCATCTATATGTTACTGTACTCCATGTTACTTTTTCTGTAAGATTATGGACCAAAAATACTGGTGCTTCATCTTGCACTACAGAAAAAACTCAGATAAGAATAACATGCTCTTTAGAATGAGAATAATCTCTTCCTCATCACGCCTCTGAGTAGCCATAACAAAAAATGGATGGTGTTTTTATTTGCTTTTTCGAAATGAACGCACATATTTACATAAGCTTTGTCATTTTTTCATCTACCAGGTTCATGACTACTTAAGAAGTAAGCTCTGCTCGCTGTATGAAAATGATTGCATCTTTGACAAATTTGAGTGCGTTTGGAATGGATCTGACAGGTAAGTTTTACACACCTGGAATATAAACTTTGTATTGATGGTGTAGAAATATGACACAATATTTATTATTGTCGATGTGTTTGTTCCATGACCAGTGTGATTATGACGGGTTCCTACAACAATTTCTTCCGAATGTTCGACCGCAATACGAAGCGTGACGTGACGCTTGAGGCGTCTCGGGAGAACAGCAAACCTCGGGCGATTCTGAAACCCCGCAAGGTGTGTGTGGGTGGAAAGCGTCGCAAAGACGAGATCAGTGTGGACAGCTTGGACTTCGGCAAGAAAATTCTCCACACCGCCTGGCACCCCTACGAGAACATCATCGCTGTTGCGGCCACCAATAACCTTTATATTTTCCAGGATAAGGTCAACTAGCTCAACTATACCCCCTCCACACTTGCATAATGAATGATAAAGTTGTAGCGCCACTGAACATCAAAGGGTGTTTTTGTGCTGGTTTTGAAACCCAACTGGGAGGAAGATATTTATAATGAAGTGAAGTATGGACAATTATAGCATTCCTGATGCTGAGTGGGATGGCAAACATTGTGCACAGATGCTGCCGGAAAAAGGGCCATCATACTCTGCACAATCCCTCTTCAATTTAAGATTGGCATTTCCCCTAATTATTCCTTAAAACTCTGTTTATTTATTGTATTTATTCCCTTCTGTGCTAAAAGAAAATGGCTGACTTCTTACATCAGTACAGATGTGCATTGACACAAATGATATGAAGTTAGCATCTTTTGGCAAGGGCAAGAAAATGTGAGCAGTGAACAAGACACACCTTTATTGACTCCTGTTGTTTTCTTCTTGGATTCGTTCATCCACATCCTGGCATCTGACACAGAGAGGTGCCTTGATAACAAACATGTTGGATGTTCATTCCCTGTGGAACACAAAACTCTTTCTGATTTCTGCCAAAATGACATAAACTGATCTTTAATTGACTAGGAATGTGTCTCTGTACTGACTGTGGTGACGAGCACTCAGTCACAACATAAACAGTCTACAGAGGGAATGCCTAGTGACCAGATTGGTCCTCTTAAATGGAGCGCTAAAGTAAATGTCAATCTCATTGGTCAAAAAATCATGTTTAGTTATTTCATGTTGTCCTCTTATTTTAATGTGACCATTAATAAGCTGTGGTGCCTTCTTTTCGTATGTGGGTACTGGGGGCCAGATGGGGTGGTTGGGTGGGTTTTGGAAGGTTTGTATTTGGGTTGTGAAGTGTGAATGTTTTTACAAGAAATGCAAAGAATTGCTTTGTATATGATGGGAAAAGAATTGCAGTGACATGGTGTTTGAGTACACAGAATAGAAGTACTTGAATTTTTCATTATAGTCTCTACATTATCTCAGTATCCTCATAACTTTACAGTATACAGTGTTTTTAATTCTTCAGTGCTATGCTGGGTGGAAAGTATTATTGCATGTAACATGTCATCAACAATGAGCCAATGAAGAAAACAGCTGTTCTATACCAACCAACAAACATGTAAAACATCAGATACCGTCTTTTTCATTTAAACAAAACTGTTTCTTTCAACAGCATTTGTCTGTGACTGTTAAAACGATGTCCTCATTCAATTATGTCTCTTTGGCCTGAGGATGACTGGCATACCGGTATCATGATGTAGCCTATACATGACGTGAAGGTTAAATGATATCAGGGAATTTATGTACAAACAAACCAGTAATGTTTTTCTCTGAAGAAAAAACTTCAGTTGAATTCTTAATGAAACAAAGTTTTATAGCTCAGAATGTATCTACATGCAATTATTTGCCATGCAGTCTTTATGCTTAATGGGATTCGTTGAAAGAAAGAGAAAATTAAAACGTTGAAATAAAACAAATTTGTAAATTACTCTTGAGTTGACCACTTTTCCTCTGCAAGAGTTAAACAATGGCGACCTCGTGTGGCAAGACAGGCTTTTTGTCTATCAATGCAAAACTGTACATAGCCAGTATATCAATGACATTAAGATTTCAAGTTAAAATTTATTGTCACCGTTTTTTTAAGTTTATCCTTTATTTTAATCACGATTTAGCTTTTGGTATATAGTTTAAAACACGTTTAGATGATGTATAGCATGTCACACCTTAGGACGCCACGTAGAAATGTCACGTTAATTACCCTCATCAAAACAACTTATATTGTGATGTTAGGGGATTCAACAAAAATTGCGTGTACCCTTGAGTAGCCTATACCTTATATAGCCCTCAGCACCTAGTCCATGCTACATAATTTTGTACTAATAACATTATTTGGAAATTGATGTTTATTCTGTTTTTTGCGTGACGGAAACACTTTATAATAACTTAAATTAATACTAAAAGAACTTTGACCAGAACGTTGATGCGCGAAATGCCCAAAAATGTTTAGAAATGTCAACATAAACTCTGTGTTGTGTAGATTCAACCAGAAGTTGGCTTGACAGCTGACATTTTTGTCTGGTATACCGAACGTTTGAAGTAGAGGTTAATTAATCAATATGTCAATAACTGAATTGATCAAAAATGTGAAAATTGCGTTTCATATTTAAATTTGTGTAGTTGAAACAGCAGACATTAAATAATTTGAGGAAGTTGACATGGTTCTTTGATAAGCTCAGATTTAAGGCGAGGCTTGAATTATTTACACTTTTAAAAGTCATTGGTCACACCACAAAACCAACATCTTGTATTAGGGGAACAAAAGCTGGACCTTTTCCAGATGTGTTGCGGAGGCAATTTCAATCCCTCATCAAAATTCACACAAATTTCCTCCTCCATATTTCCACTAGCAATAATCCCTCCCTTGTCTCTGGCAGGAAATAAAAAAAATCCATAATTTCCAGGGACAATAGGGGCAATAAGTTTTACTCTACTGGAGAACACAGTGTGTAGCAGTCGAAGCTTATTACCCGAAATCATTTTAATTGCCTTCGGGAGGATGTTTCGAGACGAGAAATGAGACGCCGAGTGTCAGCTGGGGACGGCACCTGTCAATCAAAGCATCAGTTATAAACTCGCTCCGCTTTTGCGTCTCGGCTCTTTGGATAAGCGCGCAGTCGAGCCGAGAGCAAGAGCGCACGGACCAATCTATTCCACAAGTGCGCGGGAGTTTGAGTAAGAGAAAAATCTTTCTGCATATACTGACAAGTTTTATCTTTATATATCCCTCCATCTGAAAATGGATGAATTACCGAGTATGAACATAAGCGCTGGGAACAGTTCAGTAGATAGACGCTCGTTTCTCGAGCGAAGTGGATATCAGCACCTTGATCAAGAAGACTTGAGGGTTTTGATTCCAGTCGTCCTGGCAATCATTTGCGTCCTTGGTTTTACCGGAAATGTAACCGCTATAGGAGTCCTTATAACTAACGCGCGTAAAGGAAAGCTGTCTCTAATAAACGCGCTCATCCTCAACTTGATGCTGGCTGATGGTCTGGTCCTGGCTTTAGCTGTTCCCTTCAAAGCTGCAGCTTATTCCCGTGCCAGCTGGAATCTGGGTTTGTTTGTCTGTAAGACATGTGACTGGTTCCTGCACTCCTGCATGGCTGCAAAAAGCTTCACTGTGGCAGTCATGGCAAAAGCTTGCTACAGGTATGTCAGTAACCCCACCAAGCAGGTAACCATCAGGTTGAAGACCATACTGGTTGTTTTGTTCTTCACTTGGCTCCTAGCGTGTGTGTTACCCATACCGCAGTGGCTCTTTGCCACCCTTCAAAGAGAAGCAAGTGGAATGATTTGCGTGCAGTCTGTGCCATCTGATGCCCATGAGTTTATGTCAGTGTATGTGAAGGCGTACCCCCTCTTGGTCTTTTGCACACCTTTGAGCTTTGCCTTACTCTACTTCTGGAAGGCTTATGGGCATTGTCAGCGCAGGTCCAGCAAGACCCAGAACCTGCGGACGCAGATCAAATCTCGCAAACTGACTCTCATGCTGTTTAGCCTGACTGTAGCCATGGCCATCATGTGGCTCCCTCATTGGGTGTCCTGGGTTTGGATGCGTCATGCATTGGAGACTGATGGCATCTTTCCTCCGGTCATCTTCACTCTTTCTGCCCAGCTTCTCATGTTTTCCATCTCGCTGGTTAATCCCCTAATTGTTCTGGCTCTTTCTGAGGAGTTCAGAGAGGGTTACATAGACCTGTGGCGTAGACTCACCCTCCGCAAGAAACCGCCAAAACACAAGCCAGGGCCACACACCCCAACCGCCCCAAAGTCACCCACCCCAAGACCCGAGACATCAGCCCACCTGCCTCCCCATTGGCTTGGGCAAACAGAGGAGTGGAAACCTGAGAAAGAAATAGTGCAGAGTGGAGGACAACAAGAAAGTCCAAACAACAAGGACGGAATAGTGCTGCAAGATGTGGAGCATTTTTGGCATAAGAGGGAATCTGGCTCCCAGTCACATGAAAATGACCCTGTGCCCTGGGAACACCAGGACCCCAAAGAGGGAAAAAAGTAAGACATTTCTGCCCGTGGCACTATTAATCTTCCCTTCTCCTTTACATTTTGTCAACACAAAAGAAAAGAAACAACAGATCAGACCTCACTTAAAATGAACCTTTTTCAAAGTTATCATGGCTACTCATAAATAAGTTCTGGTTTGTATTTATTGATTTCCTATTGTGATTTGTCTATGTTAAACATTTCAGAAGGAAATGGCAGAAACTGGTTTGGTATAATTTATTATGAGTATTTATATATAGAAATGACTTTGTAATGTCTGTATTGTATTATGCTTCTTTAATTGTATTATATATTATAACAGATATTACAAAAGAAATTAATGTGTGTTGATGTCTTATGTGCACAGGTACAACAGGACAACAACAATGCTGTGCATAGCTCTCTCCTGTCTATAGCATTCTTGATATAGATGATCGTTTATATGACTCACTTAATCCTATTCTTTACTCCTGTTTATAGGACTGTTATGCCCATGTTCAGACAAAATCAAAATAAAAGAATCCTATGGAATTGTAATTGAATTGGAATTCTAAAAGAATATTGTAAAATATTTAGGAAATGCATTTGTGAAAATAAAACATTTAATATATTACTCAGAATGAAGTTGTGTTTTTTGTGTTGTAAAGTAAAATAAACGTATTTTCCAAAAGAAACACAGCAGTTTAAAAAAATTGGTTGCTTTTATTCAAGTTTAGCTGTACATAAAGCAAGTCCAAAAAACAAGATTTAAAAAAAAAACATCTGAAGAATTAAACCGTGTGACCAGTTGACATGGTCAACTGCCAGTACGATCTTAACACACTGTAAACAAGCTAATGAATACTTCCACACATATTCATCATCTAGAAACATTTTACATTGTTCAGCAACAGTCCGTTAAAATAACAAATGCACAGAGGCTTTCATAATTCTTGAATATTCCTGTGGGTGACCACAGCCACCAATGAAATGTTCCAGAAACTGGGAGGTTTCCCCCAATTTTAAGAAATCACAGTTTCGAAACAGTTTAAAACAAAGGTGAGACAAAGAGACAAGAGAGAACAAATAAGCAACGGCTGGTCCTCCAGCAGACCCTTTAGGACATCACCCGAACAAAAGATAGGCTCTTTTACAGTTATTATCTAACCCTTCAGATTAAAACGGATAAAGTTCATAGTGTGTGCGAGACAGGTTTTTAACACTGCGACTTCTCATCTGGGAATACATTCTACAAAACCCTCTCAGGTTGGTCCAAATACTTACTCTGTCTCATGTTCACCTCGTTTGATTGGCTATCCCATGTCTTTGATGGCATGAGCTAGGTGTCTTGCAGTTGAAACTGATCTTCTGGGGCAGGAGTGTATGCATTGATAACCAAACAGATCTTAGTAGTGACAAGTTTATCCAGTCCATTCCACTCTGAGGTATACAACTCAGTTCACTATAGACTTCCGTAGGTCTGACATGTGGAACCTTTGGACTGTAGTGATATATTCAGCAGTTTCTGTGAGTCTGTAATGTAATTGGTGGTACTGGGTCGAGCCAAGGACTGAGGAAACTATCTGGGAGGTGTGAGTGGGTTATCACTTAGTGGAGCGTCGAGCAGGTTCGAAGGCAGTGGGAGGAGGAGGTGGACCCCTGCGGTCCAGCTCTTCCACATATGATATGAGAAGTTTGTGCCTTTCTTCTGGCACACACTCTAAAACCAGATATCTTTTATCCTTCTGCAAGATCTTCTCAATGTCTGACAACTGCTGCTCTGACTCCTGCATCAATTTACGAGATCTACGACAACAAAAGACATACCATTAGTTAGACATAATACAATTATTTTTACCAACTAATAAATGTCAGTTGTTGCTAAGACAAGCATCACCATAAATATTACCTCCAAGTAATAAACATTTGGCCAAAGATTGGTGTGGCTCTGACAAGACTGTTTCCCATATGTTTTCAAAATGTAAATAATTATATTTATTTCTTAAATGAATCATAGACAAATGATTTAGAGTCTCACTTGTAGGTGATGAACTTTGTCTCCTTCAGAAGTGTTCTGAAGTCTGCTTTGGCTGTGATGTACTTGTCTTTGATGTAGTCATCAAACTCTCTCTGCCTTTTCTACAGTGAAAGTAAAAAGCTGAATATTAGAAACGTGCTCTTGTTTATAAAGAAATGTCTTTATTATAAACAAGAGCACGTTTCTAATAAGCTCTTGTCCAACAGAGCTGCAACGTGCATATTTTAAAAAAAATGCATTGATCAAGCGTCACAGATGTTTCTTACTCTGTCACTACTGGAGAACTTGATGCACCTCGGATCTTCTTTAATGAGCTTCTTCACTTCCTTCCATGTGGACATCAAAGTGATCTGATGTAGAGGAAGAAATCTGAGTCATTTGAACACAACAGCCATTAGGTCATGTGACACACAGTACAAGGTAAAACTTATGTATACCGAGGTTGTCTCATCCAGAAGTTGGCGAAATTGCTCCTTTTTCTTCTTGGTAAGGGCCTCGATGTGCTCGTTAAAGAGTCTCTCTTTCTCATCTCGCTCCAAGAGTTGGGAAGACTCCCAGCGGTGGTCTTTCCTCAACACTCGCCGCGTCTCTGACCAGTTGGCATCCGATGACTTCACCTGTCACATTCAGAATACACTAAACTCAATTAAAAATTACAATGATGGCATTCATCACAAATTTGGAAACATCTACAGAATCTAAATCAAGCAGTAAGAGGTTTACATCATTTACCATATCAGACATGAGTGCTTTAAAATGCTGGATGGCCTCCTCCCTTTTGTGTTGCTCTCGCTCACGATCAATCTCTTTGGTCTGTTCTGAGCGGAATCTCTGCACCATTCGCTCTCTCTCCCTCAGACTGGCTTCGATCCGGGCTTGCTTCTCCAGTTCCTTCTCTTTCTCTGCGTTTGGGTTCTGTAGGGTTATCCAGGAAAATTTCACCACAGAATATAATGTTCTACTGGTAAAACATGACACTAATTCAAAGGTCATGGTTCGATTCTCAAGTAGAATGCGAAGTGTCAACACAAATCTGACAACTAATAAATGCAAGTCTAACTTAACACAGAAAGGATTAAGTGTCTCAATTAAGTGTCTGCTTTTGAAAATCAATTAGATTGTCATAATGTGTTTCTTTTATCTCTTCTGTCACAGTATTTGTATTCCACAGGATGCATTTCTCAGGTTTAAGCTCACTACACTGATTATTTTAATACACTCCTCTGGGTTTAGTCTTTAAAAAGCACTGGACTGGTTTTAAGAAATGTGTGAAGTTGGCAGCAGCTTTAACCTTGGCAAGACGCTCCACGTAGTTCTTGAAGAGTTCCTCGCGGGCTGCTGAGGTTTCCACAGCTTTGTAGCGTGGGTCCGTCTCCATCTTTTCCTTTACTTTGCTCCATCGCTGCTGACCATCCACATGATAATCTGACAGCAGTTCAAAAAAGTCCTGCTTGACCTGAAAAACACAGCAACATTAAATTACAGGGTGTCACACACTAGTATATATAGATCTGGGCTGGTAACTAATTGGTTGCAGGTCTGAACCCATTGTGTCTCTCAGCCAGGGTTTATTCAGCGTTTATTCCCAGCTGGAGTCCAGATGGAATGTCCTTGTTTTGTGGGTAAAAATAAAGTCATCTCAGAGATCCAAAAAGACTCACGAAGGGACTCACGAAGTCTCCATATGCAGGACACTACAATATCTGGAACAGCCTTCTATTATAGAAGTGACTGTGTTCCCCATTTTTACAATCAAAAATGTTGTATAATGTATAAATATAATGTATAATGGGGGCCTGTGTAGTGCACACCTAGTCATTATGGTCACCTAACCAATTTAACTTACGTTCCCCAAAAGCCAGCGGTTAATCAGTGAGAACTGCCACTGTCCACCGCAAAGCTTGAGAAAGCTTCTAAAACAACACCTGATCAATGTTAATACAGTTTGGAATTAGATGGGCATTCCATTAATCATGGAATTAGATGGGCATCCTCTGGTGAACCCCACCTGGTGAACGCTCCCTTCTAACCTATGGCCCCCCCCGCACAGGTGACATTTCCCTGGCATTAATGTTTAATGGCTGATCTTTCCATGCCAAAGGCAATCAGCCCAGACTCTCTGCACTTAACCCCGGCCACTGAGACATTGAAGGTGTGGACAAAACCACAGGACAGATTACAGCTCATGAACAACTTACAGCCAGACAGACAGTCTTTCTCATTCTCAGAGGCCCTGTTTGTGTATATGCCACTGTGCTCCAATCTGCAAAATACTGTGAAAGTGACCAAAAGATATGTGTTTGATGATAGGTAGGCAGTCCTGAGGGTTTTTTTGTGCACCTATGGAGCATTTTGTGTTTGTGTTGCATTAAATGTCAAGGAAATAAAGGGACGCTTTTGGAAAGTTTAACAAGCCTGACATCTCAGCTAAATGAATACAAGCTTTTCAGGGCTCAACAATAAGAACAGCCAACATACCAGTGTCAGCAAGGGAGAGTTTAGGGCCAGCTGACAGGTGTGTTATCATTTTTATTTATTCTATGATGTAGCAAACACTGTTGTTTTAAATTCTGCCATGTTCAATGTTTATGCATGGTAATATTGTTTAGGTGGCTAACATCTTTGCTGAAATTAAATTAATTAAATGATTATTAATTAATTAATTAATACAATAATTAATAATTGGCTGATAATAATTGCTGAATAATAATAGTTGAGCCCTTTGTTTCAGCTTACAATTTCAAGTGGTTTCTCACCTTGTCTCCTCGGTTCTTTGAGTTCTCTTTATCCTTCTTTCTGAGGGCCGTCATAAATTCGGTAAAAATGGCTTCTCTGTCCTTCATCTTTTCAACACCCTTAAAACGTGAATCCCTGGCATGTTTGGCAGCAAACTCACTAAAAGTTGTTCTGTGAGGGTAAAACAAGGAGGTGTTTGTTGCAAGGTGTTATTAAAAGAAGATTGTATAAAGTCTACATAAGACAAACACCATTGAAGTGAAACTGATAAACAAATAAACAGTTACAACATTGATGACTGTATCAAAATCTGATTAATCCCAATAATCTTCGTTGACTACCACATCTAAGTATTTACCTGACACTTAGTTTAGCTTCCTCCATCATTTTCCTGAAGTCATCTTTGACCTGCATGATTTTATTCTTCTTCTCCTTTCTCTCCTCCTCAGCACGAGTCTTCACATACTGATCAAACACCTGCAGAAGGGACAACAGGCACGTTAGGATATGAGACAGTGGCATGAGATGTGTACAATATATATACTAAAGTCTGTGTATGTTTTGTGGATGTTGATGCATTTTAATGAGGGTGTTTCGACGAAGGCAATCCCAGAATGCTTTGCACAGAGCTTAGAAATATCTGCTGATGGCAAGTCAAGAGTAACAGACCATTTAGGATTCCCACACCTTTTTTACCAATGAAATTCTAGAATGTAGTTAACTGATTTATCCCTTCTAAATGTATCCCAAAGGATCTCTATTTGGATTTGCATTAGGATTTTTCCTTTAGAGGGTAGAGGACTATGTAGGTCGCAAGCATGGTCCCTGTCATGAAAATGACACAAACATGACAGATAACTAAAACAGTATTTGTGCCTGTATGTCTACCTGCTTCCTCTCTTTGGGATTCAGCAGCAAATATCGAGGATCAAAAACAATTTTATGTAGCTCTTTTTCCCAGGTAGAGAATGCCGAGACCTGTGTAAAAACAAGAGACAAAGACAGAGATGAGAAATGAGTCATGGAGCCACATCCACCTCCCCCCCTCAATTAGGGCCATTATAACGAGGAAAGTGTTGGGTAAGTGAGCCCCTCTGAGCCAACTCCCCTCCTGTGGTGCTAGAGTTGGGGTGTGTAAGCTAAGTGCTTTTCATCCTGCATCCCACTATCCCTAATGAATGACACGCCCGACAGGTGGTCCTCAGCTTCCTTCTCGCTGCCTCCCAGCCCGTCTTTTGCCACCCTGCTAATTGGCACAACGAGAGCGATGTAATTAGATGGGGGCTAATCGGGGGCTTTTCTTTTGGAGTGAGATGGCTGTATTCGCTGCCGTACGACATACGATGAAGACGAGGAGGGGAAAAGGGTCTTGCCTTGATGATGAGACCCTTTGACTGCAAGCATGTCTTTCATCTTTGACATGGGACGATGAAGTAAAGGGCAGATAGCTCTTGAAAGGATCTCCATTACATGAGGGACATATGCGTTAATCCATATTTCATAGTAGAAACATCAAATCTGATGCCAAAAGGGGGGAGTGGCTGAGATGAAGCTCCATTGATCAG
>JAZGTJ010001020.1:39686-68250 GCA_036877575.1 Botia almorhae
GGAAAAGGGTCTTGCCTTGATGATGAGACCCTTTGACTGCAAGCATGTCTTTCATCTTTGACATGGGACGATGAAGTAAAGGGCAGATAGCTCTTGAAAGGATATCCATTACATGAGGGACATATGCGTTAATCCATATTTCATAGTAGAAACATCAAATCTGATGCCAAAAGGGGGGAGTGGCTGAGATGAAGCTCCATTGATCAGCGTCTCTGATCACCTGAAAATGTCAGGTGAGTATTTTAATGAGCACTGAGGCTTTAAACAAACCATAGGTTTAACCTTTCAGACCAGAAAATAAATAATATAAGCCGCCCCTGTGTGTGAATCACACCCAGCCATATCTACTACTAGTTGTTTGGGTTTTAAAGATCAGGTCGCACAAATAGTTAGACCTGTGCTTATTTGGGATGTATACTACTAGTCAACAGTTGGTATATACCTACTCATTGTCTTTTTGCTATTTTCTAATGTCATCAAAACTACTAAATGGATGACCGGGAATTATGCAGTGACTTATCAGTCCTTGAGCACGTACAAAACAGAGCCGTGTTAAAATGCTATTTGCAACCCCGATTTGCAACGGTATGCTTCTAATAATGATTTATAACTTAAGCTGTCTGGCCATTTATCATAGGTAATGTTAGTTTGATTTCATTTGACCAACATATCTGAAGAAAACCTGCAAGTTTATGGTTCAAACAGAGATGGCGATAGAGAGGCAGAAGTTACAGATTGCAGCTTTAAACAAATCAAAACTCTCTTATATTTTAGATTCCTCTAAGAGTCCACCACTTGCCAAGAGTATAACTCTGCACACTCTCAGTTGCATCATGGGATGCTTTTTAAATGGTATTAAAGAAATTTTGGAAGAGTACTTGTAATTGTTACACTGGTTGCTTGTTTTTTTTATTCACTATCTGTTCCTTACATTAAAGAAAAATGTTGGTTTTGTAAAGAAACGTATACGTGCGCACAATTTACATTAGTCATTGTAAAGCATTTACTAGGCATAAACCTTTTAAAAATCATCAACAAAGTCAGACCAATAAGTCCAGCCATTTGATAGTTTGGTAGAGTGATAAGAATTCTAATGTAGGTTCATGTATGTACATTTGTTTGTGTTTTACCCCTCGCTCAAGCAGCATGTCTTTAAATTGAGTCATCCGGGCCTCCTGAGGAACCACAGCTCTCTCACGTGCCGCCTTTAGCTCCGCCTCCATGGCTGCCTCCTTTTCAGCATCTGCTTCCTTCTCTTCTATTCTAAAGCATGCAAACAAACACAAACAACCAATCAGTGATAAATATGAGATGAGCACCTTCTTTTGACATGAATGCATCAAGTTTAACAGATTCAATAGGGCATGTTATTTCAAAGTTTGTCTTTGTAATCTTTCATTAAGAAGTAAGAACTTGCTACGCCTCTGACTTTTCTTTACAGTTGGCCATGTTTTCTTTCCATCACTTAGATCATGCAGGAGTGGAAAACATTGTTAGCCACCAGACAAAGAGATTATTTTCAGACTGCTGGTGTAGTAACTCAGCGAACATCACCTATGATGATAATTTTCATATCATTTGGAAGTTCACATAATAAGAATGACATTAAAACTGAGCAAAATTAAGATTCTCACTTTCTTCTCTTGACCTTGTTGGGCTCATCATCAGGTATATCTTCAGCCAGAACAAACTTCTGCTCCTCTTTAGCCAGCACTGTGTCCCGGGAAACACGCACATGCAACAGAAGGTTCAGACAGCTATTAAAAACTTGTTGAAAGAAGTCCGGCATAGATAGAGAAGGACTCATGCTCACAGCTGACACACAGATCAACAACACTGAGACTTCTCCATTTTAGACTGCAGTGGAAAACAACACAGATGTATGGATAAAATTAGGTCAAATATTGGTCAGTCACATAGCCCCACCCACCGTGAAATATATAATAAATGTCATGTTTGGTCTGACTATTATTTTGTCACTTATTTGACACTGGAAAATGGTTAAAATATGCCATTATGAGGGATATCTCATAAATGTTTGTTAATAAAGAATGTGTTAAGAAACTTTAATTATATATCTCTGTGCTGTATTAAAAAATACAAGGTGAACAAAAGGTAAGGTATGGAATGAGGTTTTTTGGAGATGACCTTTACCTGGTTTGTGGCTGTTGTCCAGGCCTCTTTTGTGTGGAGGTTCCTGAATGGCTTTGTCAACATCAGCACGACCCACCAGCTCCTCTGGCCGCTCCCACATGGACAGACGTGTGGTTGGGTTATAATAAAAGACCCGCTCGTCACCGGTCCACACCACACACCTGTCACACACGTTAGTAAAGTCAAAACATGCAGTTGGTTGCATACACCATCATCTGCACTCTGGGCATCGACTGTACATGAAGTCATTAACATCATCATCATTAACAAGTCATTAACAACACTAAGAAAATAACAAACATTGGTGTGAATAGTTGCCTACCATGGTGTGCCGGGAATGGGCGTCGTCGCTATGGGCTTTGCCTTTTTTGCTGCTTTCTGCTGATCTGTCATCTCTTCCTCTTTCAGTTCCTGAGAAGAAATGCAGATGAGGTCAGAACCTCCAATTTAGACCTTCAAAAATTCTGAAAACTAGGTCTGTGTCTAACCTCCTTCTGTTCTTTTGGAGGGTCGATTTTTGGGCTTCCATCTTCCATGTCCATGATTTCAGCATCAATCATGTCCACAGTTAGATCCTTGACTTTCTCGTTCTCTTTTTCTGTTAGTGTGACATGGAGAGAAACATCTGTAGGATCTTACATTCATGCCAAGAGGGTGTAGGGCAAACATATATTCATTATAGGTAAGGACTTCCCAAATACTCGCTTCATCGTACATTGGTCAAACAGATAGGTGAAAGCCCCTGCAATTACTTAGGCTGAGTGTGCCGGGAAGCTTACAGCAAGAATGTTTTGATAGCACCACTGTGACAATTATATACTTTCAATAGAATCATGGAATCAATTATTTACATCGTCTTTAAGACCACTGACAAGTTACAAAACTTTTTGTGTTAATATTCCAGCTTATACATGCTGTAAGTTCAGCCATAAATAATTGACTAATTATGATGTTATTGCTAAATCCATCATTCATCATTAATTTTTAAATCATAGCAACTCTCATTTGACAAACAATGATTTAGGTGATGATTTAGGTGAGCGTTTTCATTATACTACATCAGCCCTTCAACTTCACTATGAATTCACATCTCAGCCTCTAACCTGTCTTTCTGAGTTCCTCAGGTTTGTCCCAGGTGGTCTCCTGTGTGTGTTTGTTGTAATAGTAGGACTTTCCCTCAGGAGTTCTGAACTCAGTCCATTCGGATGTGCCCAGACCTCCAGGCAGTCCTGAGGGTCCAGATGCCATCGCCATTTGAGGGGGCATCATGGGTACTAATGGAGGTGCCATGCTCGGCAGCATACCTTAATATTACACACAGAACATCAGAATATGTTCAAAACATGTAACTCTATTCTGACATTCTTAGACTAACAGAAGAATGATCTGGATTGTTATATTAAAAAAAATAGCACTAATAGTTAAACCAAGCTGAAAATAAATATAGGTGATGTCAGGGTTGCTACTAATAAAAAAGCAAAGTTTAGTACAGCAGAAAAAAGTAAAAATAATTCACTTTGAGCATGTTTAATGTAACTTAATACATATTAAAATGATATAAACAGACCAAACCATTTGTTAAATAAAAGAGTAGTACAACACTGATGCATGCAATCAGAGTACCACAACATAAGAACACTCAAAACAAAGAAACACAAGGAATGAACACAATTACGACAAATCACGACAACAGTTATCTAATGATGATGTCTGAATTTCTACAGTAGTTTTCCATCTAGGTTACTGCCTAGACCTCCACTGTAATTGAAGACCGTTATGACAGCCTCAAATGCCTTGTTCTAACCTCATTTATTAAACTGTTAGGTCAAAACAAGTGATAAAGGGTGATGTGATGCTGTTAAAACATACTAAGTAAGTTCTTTTAAACCTATTTGTATGGTAGAAACAGAGGGGCATCTAGTTTAAATTAATTATGTTTAAAAAAAAGCATAAAAATACACAACAGTTACTAACATGCCATAATGGGGAGGGCATTACCGTTTTTGGTAGGAGAGATAGTCTTTACATAGGGACAGCTTACTATCTGCATCATTGCTACACCTGAAACAACGTATAAGCAAGCAGAGTGTTGGAAAAGAGACAAAACACTTTCACACATGACGCCCATTAAACAGCAATTAAATTGCCATCAAATTGATGGGGAAAGGCTTTCTTTTTGATATCTGCATTTTGATGTGTTTGGGCCTTTAAATTAGGCCCCTGTTAAATTAACGCATGAAAATGGATGCCAGTCTGAAAGTGCCCATGCACAGATCAACAACTGCATCTGGTTATAAGTAGAGTACATATCAGATCATTTATGACCATAATGCATGTCTAGGATTATCCTACACTGCTAACTGATATAAGAATGGCTCATGTGCAGATGAAAATGGTGAATTACTGCCACCTATAGAACACAGAGCGTCAACTACTAAAATTGTTGCAGTAAAGTCTGCATTTATCGTTTCATTTCAACACTGCCTGTTTTCTAAAATCTCCTGCTATCTGACATGATTTCATAGGATGTTCGTTCACAGTCATCCGAAGAGCAGAGAGGAAAATGTATGTCTAGTACATACATGCTCTGAACAGTGAAAAAGACAAAAAGACAAGAATTTATAACCAGACCAGGGTACAGAGGCAGTGGCAGTCAAAGACTACTGTGCAGAGCAGAGGAATTCCTAATGGGGTTCAAAGGTCAGACCTACCGGGCATTGGAATGGGCATGCCAGGCAGAGGCACTCTGAAGGGGGGCACCATGACAGGAGGAAATCCTGGCATTGGAGCTGCAGGTTGCGGCACAGTATGGGTCAATGCCACTGGCAGGGGTGGCGGTCCTGTTGTCATGGCAACTGTAACTGTTGGGGGATTGACAGCTGCTAACGGAGCTGGCATGGCACTGGGGGTTGTGGTTACAGCAGACGACATCTCCACGACTTCTGGGGCTAGAGGGCAATCAAACATAACAAGCATGAAAATTGTCAACTTTCGACACCCACATTGAAGCAAAACAGCTCAGATATGAATAATGATATTTTTCTGAAATCGCTGTCGCCGGCTGAGCAAAGCAATTTAAAGAATACATATATTACATACAAATACATATATTAACATAACCTGCAATAACCATCTACAAAGTAATCATTCTTTAGCATGACATTTACCTGATGCAGGTGTTGGGAGGAGGGGTGAGGAGGCTGTGATGCTGTGGGATGAGGTGGAGCTCATGGCTGTGGCAGGGGTCTGAGATGTGTGTGTGGTGGCGGAACTGCTGGCTACACCTGGAATGTTAGGAGAAGGACCAGGCCCAGCTGCACCTCCACCTGCCGCAGCTGCAGCAGCCGCTGCCTGGCTCAGCATCAGAGGACCCAGCTCAGCCTGCTGGATCACCTTCACCCCCTCAGGCTTCGTCCAGGCTGACTCCCGTGTACGTGCGTTATAGTAATACACCTGAATAAAGAAAAAAATCAAACAGACGAGGACTGGAAACAGTTCTGAGACATCACATCCATGTAACAGTAATTAAAGGTATTTATCGAGGAATTATCCTTTTTTTTGTATTCGTTTTAGGATTTTTTTATTGTTCCTGTAGCTTAATTGGTATAGCATTGCGCTAGGAGCACAAAGGTTGTGGTTTTGATTCCCAGAGGAGCACAAGTACAGATAAACTGTATACCTTGAATACACTAAATTGCTTTGGATTAAAGTGTCTGCCAAATGCATAAATGCAATGTAATTTTCAATGCAGGGTTATTATTGTTAACTAAAACTAGCATTTCTGTTAAACTGAAACAAAGCTAAAATAAGTAAAATATAGGCCTAAACATTAGTTAAAAATTGGGAACTTATTGCAACACTTAAGGCAACACTACTAATTTCTTTTAAATATTAAAATGAATTAAAATAAATAAAAAACAAATCTAAAACACAAACTATTTTTAAATATTAATAACATTTTAAATATTTATACTAAAATTACTCTGTGCAAATGTAATACACTTTAATTTCTTTTACAAAATATTATTCTTAATACATTTTTAAATAATCCACCAGTACAGCATAAACTGTGCCTCTAAATCTTATTGAACCAAATTATTGTCAGAGTAACCATGCACGTTCCTGCTAAGCAGGAAAGAACTACAAACAACAGAATACACTTCTCCACATTAAGTGACATTGTAAAATCAGATGCCCTGACCAAACTACATTTTTTAAGCCCTAAAAATTATGAGCCATACCTTTCCTTCTGGACTCTTGTTCTCCACCCAGATCTCTTCTGTAGAGGACAGGGAAGGTGGAGCAGGAGAGGCTGCAGGGGGAATTCCTGGTGGGAAAATCATGCCAGGTGGAGGTGGCATGGACCCTGATGGTGGAGGCATGAATGGTGCTCTCTTAAAGAAGCAACAAGAAAGATGATGATGAAAACACGATTATGGCAGAAATGCCTCATGCTTTAGTTCTTAATTAACACAAAGTTTTGAAATTTTGAACTTACTCATTAAACATTCATAACAAATGGCTATGCATACCTGTAAAGGTGGGGCACCCATGGGCGGGGGTACACTGGGGTCAAAAGGAATTCGTCCAAAGGGAGGTTGGGCAGGGGGTGGAGGACCCCTCATCATAGCAAATGGGGGCACAGGGGTGCTCAGTAACGGCTGTCTGCGGGAGGTGGGGTTCGCAGGAGGAGGAGCAGTGGCCGGGAATCGCAGGGCTGGCTGCTGAGCCATGCTGATGGTTTAAAAATATAGATGTAGTTACCAAACAATATCACAGCATTTGCACAACCGTTGCTGAACAGATAAGTAAACGTGCACAGAACTCAGTTTGTTTTTATTTAACACAGTCCCGTGGAATCTTTTTGAAGCGACATAATTGGAGTGTGTTGATTTCACAAAAGCATATATACATACAAATATACGCACACAAATTCAACAGCTTTCTATTAGCCGGACAAATAGAAATAAAGAAATATCTGCAGGAATAACAATGCATCTATATGCTGTTTTGTGCCTATATTGTCAACGAACCAACCGACCGAGGCGAAGATTTAAAATATTCAAACCAGTATACTGACAAAAACATCTGATTGCATAAATAAGAAAAGAAATATTCTAGTTATAATCGATCATTATTTTTAACGGAAATGTAAAATATAGCATAAAATCTGCACCTGTTAGTGACAAGGCCAATGCTTTCTGTGTCTGTGTGCTCCGCCATTACTGAAAACATTAAAAGCACCACATCCGGTCTGAAAATTACAGTCAATCTTCTCTTTCTGTCAATAATTCAGCTTAAAATACGTTAATTTTCCTCGAGTCTGGTGACAAAACCTTACATTTAGCGGTTACATTATGGCATAAAATAATTATTTTGTATTGTTAAACATTTAAAATAAAATATTTTGTTTAAGGTAATATGTCGATGTGTCACTCACATCTTTTTTCTAATTCTTACCAGTATTTTATTGTTTAATGCTCGGTTGTAACAATTTGTTGTATGATAGCTTTTCCTCTTTAAAATAATATTTTTTTCAAACTTTTATTTTCATGATACCGGAAGTACACAAACACACAGGGCGCACACGTTGGATTTTGTCATGGACGGTGTACATGCTCTATTCAGAGAGAAAGTAGGCGAGGTGTTGTTACCCGGCGATTTGTTCTCATTCGGGCTTTCTGAAACTGAAGACGGTCGTGTCAAAAGCGAAAAGATAATTTGCGGTCCAGGGCTTCGGAGAAATGGTGATGAAGTTCAAGTGTGTAAAAGTGGAATTCTGCGCCATAAACAGCCAAACCTCTATTGGATAGACTCTCAGCAGAGACGGGTGAGAGACTACAGTCACACTAGTCAATATATGTTTACTTGCACAGTTAATGTATCAGACAACCATGCGCATAGGAAATGTGGAAATACATGCTACCATATACTGATTGAAAATTGTTCTGTGTGAGTGCGCAAAAGGCCACTGATAGTGGGAAATTCGTTAGGCCAAAACTGTGAACATTTATGAACCTTTTTTTAATTCTCATTGTGATCCTTGTTTCCCTCAGTATGTGCCAGCCAAGGGTGAAAGTGTCATTGGTATTGTGACGGCAAAGTCTGGAGATATCTTCAAAGTGGATGTTGGAGGAAGTGAGCAGGCATCTCTTTCTTACCTGGCTTTTGAGGGAGCTACTAAAAGAAACAGACCTAACGTGCAGGTACACTGGACAGTTTTAACAAGGGTGGCAAATGCATTTACATCTATAAGTGTGCAGAGTTTGGCTTGTATTTGCAGAACATAATGCTGAAATTGTGATTTTGTTCTGCAGGTGGGCGATCTGGTGTATGGCCAGTTCACAATAGCAAACAAAGATATGGAGCCTGAGCTGGTGTGCATAGACAGCTGTGGCCGTGCCAATGGGATGGGGGTGTTTGGTGCTGATGGGTTTCTCATCAAAGTGTCACTGGGTCTAGTGCGCAGGTTTGTGTCCACATTCAAATTAGTACCTCGTACAATGTCACCAGTACCTTGTAATACAGCTGTAAAAATGACTTCAACTCAGTAGCCCTCTATTACACAATATGGCTGCTGCTATCTTGGTTTGGCAGCTATCTTGGCACTTTGTTGCAGAAACATTTGCGTCCAAACAATTTTGCAGTGGTGCAGTTTTTCTGCAGCTCCATAGCCAATCCCCTAAACATGAGCGCAAAAACAAAGATGGCAGCCTCCATTTCACGTGTTTCCAGGGAACTTCTCTGTACTACCAGGGCAGCTGTCATCAAAATTATTCATGCAAGCTATACTTTTCTAAGCTTTTTAATAGTTTAAAAACTAAATTGCATGTTTCGTTCTCTTTCCATCAGACTTTTGTCTCCTCAGAGTGAAATAGTGAAGGACCTGGAAAAGATCTTCCCCTTTGAGTTGGTTGTTGGCTTGAATGGCAGAGTGTGGGTAAAAGCAAAGACTGTTCAGCAGACGCTGATAGTGGCCAATCTTCTAGAGGCCTGTGAGAACATGACACCCCAACAGAGACAGACGCTATTCAAGAAAGTGTCAGAAGGCTCCCTCTAGTGGACACATCAAATACTAATCGCTGCAACCCAGATGTGATGAGGAACCCGTCATTAAATGTGCGTGGTGAACAAAAATGTTTAATGTCCATAAGTATCGGAGCCCAGATTGGACATTTCTTCCGTAGTAGTCGAAGTCTGGGAGACTGAACAAATTATTTGGCGTGGTTTGTTTGGACAGTGTTCCACCATAGAAGTTACCACCTTTTCTCTAAAATTAGTGAGTGTTTTTGTCTTGGTTTCTTAGAGTACATTTTTGTATTCATAAAAAGTACTTTCAAGTAAAAAAAGTTTTTCTGGATTGTTTGTTTATAGGTAAAAAATAAACTCTGAAATCCTGGTAAAACGCTTTGTCACTATTTATTTTAACTATAAATATATAAAATAGATAGAATAAAATAGAATTATAAACAAAGGCAGATTTTTATCCAGTATTTTAAAGGTAGTTATTTAAAAATAGGTCAAAATGGGTCATGTCTGTCCTGCTGTTTTTTTTTTAATCCAGAAGGGGGCGCCTGTAGTATTGTCCTCAATAGTTGGAGCTGGCTTGTGGTTAAAAACCTTATTCTTTTACTGGCAGTTTCAGGAAATGACTTAAGATGCTTAGAAGGAAAAAGGCCATGAGTATGAACAGCATATTTTTATGTCCTGTTTTTGTGAAATACTTAATTCCTATTTTCACAGGCATAACGAGCATTAACAATTGCTCCTGAGCTAGACAACTGTGTGCAGTAATATATAGAATAGACCAATGGTCATACTTGCTTACATTGTCATTACTGCTTCACAAGAAGTAACAAAACTAGTTATAAAAAAAACTCCTCATTCTGGTTTAAGCACTTTATATTTATATGAATCTATTTAATTTTGTTCAAACCCCAAGGCATGGCACAGACTGGATTTATAGAGCTCTGCTGTAAAAAAAAATGAAAAAGAAACCAGCCTAAACTGGTTTGCTGGGATTAACGGTTCTCCCAGCCTGTTCATCTTATCCTGTTTGCTGGTTTCACAGGGGTAAAGGCTGTTTTCTCAGCTGGTTGGGTTAGGAGACCAGCTACATGCGATCAGCACCAGCTTGGCCATGCTGGGACACCAGACTGGGAGTTCCAGTCATCTATAGATAAGCAGACTCCACCAGAATTAAGTTGGGGAGTATTACATCAGTCTTTGGCATATATGGTTACAAAGGTTGTTGCAGAGTGTACAGTAAGCCAGGGTTAGAGAAACATTCCACCTTTGTCACTGCTTCCCAAGGTTCCCGCGCTGAATCAAATGATTTATTTCCTTTGCAGGTTTCCCACAGCTGTTGTAATGAAGCCATCTTACAATCTTAAAAATAAATGTGTTCTTTGCAGTGATGCCAAATAAGCCATTTTGGGCTTCCTGAAGAAACTTCAAATGTTTGAGTCAAAGAACAATTTCTTTCTTTAAAGTCTGTGGATCATTAAAGGTTCTTTATGGAACCTTACAGCCAGACAAAAACACTTTTAGGCACCTTTTTTAAAAGTATAGTCATATACAATAAGGCCCAGTTTCTTATGAAGGGGAGAATCAAAAGTATTTGAGAGTGCTACATAATATTACTGATATAGACCTTAGATTGCTTAGCATTTTAGTTTGGACCAAACCTAACTAATGAAGTACCACTGCAAGGTGCAGTTATTTTCTGCGCAAGTGAACAGTGAGATCCCTTGGGGTCTGAGCACGTGTCAGGTCCTATAAATCAGGTAAATGAATCAGTAATATGCAGATGCTGATCTGTATGGAAAGATGGAAAAATGGCACATTTTTTCATTAAAACTTTCCATGCACTCTTCATTATCCTGAAAGATGAGATAAATTAAATCATTTGTGTATGCAAACACGCTACCAGAGCAGTACCAGGGGCTTGGAAGATATGAGGTAGTCAAAAAACATCTTATCAGAGGTCTAAAGGAATCTGCCTCACATAAGGTGTAGAAACCACAACTCTAAAAAAAAAAAAAGCCACAACTCTAAAAACCCTGAAGCTCCTGTATTTGTAATTAGGGGGCTAAGATATTAGTCTGCATATCCTATGCCATAGGCACGTTAAGAGCAGAACATGTTCAACAAATTCCTTGCAAAGCTATTCAGACCACCTAAACCCTGATTTTTAGAAGCGGATCCAAGGTGGCCTTCATTCAGCTTGTTTGGACAAGCGCATGAGGATTCTTCTCAATTGAATAAACTGACATGTTCTCACATCTCCACTAAGAATCACATACCTTCTGTGTTGTTACATGTGTGGCAGGAGGCTGACGGGTAGAAAGTACAATTATATGTACAACTGATGTAAGAAAAAACTAATTGAAAAGGTCAGAAACTTTGCTCTTAAAGGATCAATCAAACGTGGTGTGTCATTTACACAATAATTAATAACTCAACAGTCTAATCTGAAACATTAAAATTAATTTATGATGGTTACAGATGAAAGTGGTTGTGTACACAGAAAATATAAATGTACATCTAAATTAACAAACAATAGCAAAACCAACCAATAGCCAAACCTATAAATAGACTCCTTAAATAACTCTGGCTAATCATTAAGCTCAGCTAATCAGTTCACTAAACAATGCAGTGCGGAATGATTTAAAATCATTTTACTTGTTTATTTTTATTTATTTATTGGCTGATGGAAATGAATGAAACATACCAGCTCTAATTTTTGAAACTTAAGTTTAGAGATGGTTTTAAAAATGTTCTTTATAAAATTTGATGGCCAAATACAAAACCCAATATTTACATCGTTGCTATCACCAGCAAAAGCATTGCAAATATATCAAACCTATTTCATATATTGCTCTGCCCTGCTTGGAACAAAGCACATGTCATATGCAGTATTTTAATGTAACCTTTTGTTCTTGGAATTTGTCAGCTGCAATTCCTATTCACTTTTAATGTATGGAAAGCAGCAGCCTGCATAAATAATCTCACTGACTATCCAAGATAATTTTAGGGGAAGAGTTACATTCCACACAGTTACGTCAGCCTGAGACTTCAAACACGTTCACTCTTTCTCCTGCTGTCTGCCACCATCTTCTATGTTTCTGCATATTCCATGAATACATGTTTAATGATCCTCCATGGTCCTGAGCCCATGAGCTGCAGTCAATTACTGACGCAGTGTCTGTGCCAGAGAAAATAACCAACAAGCTGAGAAATCTCTGCTAAATCTTTCATAACAAACACAAGCTTGACACTGACGACTCTTGTTTTAGTGAGTGTCGCACTAAAACAAGGCTTCCTGGATGCAATGACTTTTGTGCCTGTCTGTGACGTTTCTATTAGACACACCATAATGTTCTAATAATGTTCCTTCATGGAATTAGTCATGATTTATTTCATAAAACCATCCCAATCCCTGATATTGCTTAAGAGCTTTAGAGGTTGCTTGTCATCTTATTACAGTTTCAAAAGAGCATCTTTGCACCCTGCACACTCAATGCACTTTAATTACATACTTTTAAGCAATGCATTGCTGCCTGTACTCTTTGAATACATGTTTGTTCCATTTAACTTTCATTTATGCATTTGCAGATGCTCTTATCTGACTTACAGTGCAAGGTTATCAGTTTAAAGTTTCTGTGTTTCCTGAGAATAAAACCCATGACCTTGGTGTTGCCAAGGTTACACTCTACCAACTGAACTACAGGAATGTCATTTTTGTATTTAAGAGTTACTCTGAGTATGTAGCAGCAAATGTTATATTAATCTAAACTCAAATGTTCTCCTCATGTCTTTAATTTAAATTGATTAACTTTTTAGGTAAAAACAAAGAATCCCAGGTAAGATAAATTACCATAAACAGCAACTTCCTGAAGTGACCTCAAAGTTGCAAAAATGCTGTTGGGAATTTGCCCATAATGTGTGTCTCAACACTACCAGTAAGAGCCAGAGGGCGGCTGTTACTGGCTCAGCCTCCTCCCTCTGCTGTACAGAGTTGATGTCATGTTCTCACTGAGGTCCTGGATGTGTGCCGGCACAGACCAGCAGCTGTCCAGCCTCTGCTGTGACTGTGTTCTATACCCATCACACAAATCTTCCCTCTTGTCCTCTTCCTCCTCTTCCTCCTCACTTCCCTGCTTGCCAGAGTCTTCCACGTTCATCTGTAAATCCTAAAACACAAGCAGATGTTTCTGAACAAACTGGATGCTTCTCTGCTTCCCATTAGCTCTTATGAGGTTGGCTGGATCACAGTGTGTTTGGCCTCTGCTTCTACAGCTGTGCAAAACACAAGAGAAGCTAATGTGACCAAAGGAAACACAGGCTGATGGGGATTGTTTGGTTGATACCAGTAATCACAAAGCCTTGTCTGTGGATGGACTCTGTGGATGGATACTGATTTGTCTGACAACAGACCAAAAGATTTGGTTTGTTTTTTCTCTCTGGAAAAACATCCTATGAGCTAATCTGCTTCAGTCAAGTTGGTCTTCCAGGAAAATATACCAGCTTACCAAGCTTTTGCCAGTAACAATATTTTAAATTTACTCAATTGTGGATAAATTAGAACATTTTGGAAAAAGCATTGTTCCATCACGGTCCATGAGATGAAGAAGTACCTTAGAAATATGAATAGTCAGTGCTCTATATATTTATAGAGAAAGAGAGAGACAGAGACAGAGAGAGAGAGAGATTGTTAATATCTACTATCTGGACAATCACTTCATGTAGAATGTTTTATAACATGTTTATAGGTAAATAATAATGTATTGTTAGAAACTAAACAGATTAAATTATTTTCTTTCTATTTTAGTTCTATATACTTAAATGCAAATCAAAACAAGGTTTGGAAAGCTCTTAGTCTTTTTTCCTGACTGGATTCAACCAGTTAAAATGCGTAAAATAAGTGAATATCTGCTTAGGCTCTGTAAAGTTACCACATTTCCTTTATGAGAAAAGGTCTTACCCTCCCTGTTCTCCTAGTGGGTGGCAGACTTCCTGTGTCAGCAGCTGCACACTTCTGTTGCAGTGACAGAAGTGGTGAGTGAGCAGTGACTGTGTAGTAAGGACAGTTTAAACTTCATTCTAAAGACACCTGTCTACAGTGTATGGAAATTTCACCCTCTTCTATTAATATCATCTGAATTTAGTAGTAAAAATGCACACAGGAACCAAATAAGACTCTCATTTACTTAGATGACAGGAAAACAGTAATGTCTAATTAACACAAAACAGGGAAACTAGATCATACAAGACAGGACCAAAACACAAAGAGACAATAGAACATGCGTGTAGCAGTTCACCATTTCCTGGAAAGGTGCAACCTCAGGAGACACAGGAAACACTGAACTGGTCGGGACCAGCAGGGGCACAGGAGAAATCCTGCTGGGTGGGACCAGCGAGGGTAAAAGAACTAGGACATTTACCTCAAACACTTTCAACAACATAAACCCTCCAAAGACCATGTCAACCACAGCCACTGGGGTGAGATTGTGGGCGGGGCTGTCCTCCATCCCTTCATACTCCACTAACACTTTCAGCAATGCATGTTTCCATGGACTTGTTCGGTGTTCCAGCAGACAGTCACCCTGCTCCAGGCAGAGTAGCTGGACAGCAGGGAGGTGCATGGACAAGAAAAAAAAACAGGATAAAATAAACACAGAAACACAAGGAGAATATATATACCAAACCAAAAAGGAACACAGAGTTAATTAGATGACAAGTGAACAGAATGACTGGTTAATACAACACAGGGAAACTAGGTCACACAGGACAGAACCAAAAACAAAAAGAAACAGTTACACTCACTGACTCCAAGTGATTTATTTCTATTGTGGTAAAAGTACCCTTGAGGTTTGGAATGTGCTAAATACATAAAACATTACTTAGATTATCATTAGTCTGGTTCACCATTAACTTAGATCACACAGAATGTTGACTTTACCTGCCTAGTTCTCTAAAGCTGTTTTGACACTTTAAACTTGCTTGTTGAACCGGTTGTTGTTGTCATATCACAATTCGGACAAGGCACTAGGGTGTCAGAGGCCTGTAATTTAAGATATGGCAGCTTGGTGGGTTGATATTTCCTGCAACAGACGTTCAATGTCATGTCACTCCTGCTGAGGAAAAAGAAATGCCTGCTCAGAGTCTGTTTATATCAGCATTAATATAACGGACGTCATCATAAACGCCAGGAACACTTTGCCAAACATTGGCAACCTAGGCAACTGTGCTTAATTTTTAGGACTGTTGCTTTGGGAAAAACATGAATTATAAAACTAGATTATAAGATTGGTAGATGTACAAATACAAATGTACTTTTATGAGCGGACTGTTGTTCCATGCCAAACAGCTCGTATATCATATTCTGGCAAAACCGTTTGCTTCCCAGAGTCTATTACACGGAATGAGATTCCCTGGCTGGGTGTCAGATGAATTTCTAGACATACTTGTGTTCGATGAGCAGCATTATGTACAGGCAGATGTATTTTAGTGGACACTGAGAAGTATCTGTATCAAAACATCTCTTGCGAAAGAAGAGGAAATGGTCCACTTTGGATCGGACAACAACTCCAGCTGTAACTTGTCATTTTTGTCAGTGTTTGAAGAAATTTGAGAACAAAAACTACAGAAAGGTCCTTATTTACCAAAAGTGTGCATGTGTTTAACATTTATCACAGAAACTCTCATTAAATATCAGGGGCTTCAAGGATGACATCACAAACTTTTTTGAATAAATACACTATAAATTATGACACACAACCAATTGAAGGTTAGGATAAACTAGGTAAATTACTGTTCATTAAAACTTTGATTTTAGAAACTTTCTGACCAGGAAGCCTTTTCTTAAATGTTTAAATTAGTTTTGAAACCAATTATAAATTGTGTGTTCTGTATAAATGCCTTTGAAGATGGTTTAGGATTAGGCAATCTACCTTTTTTAAATATCTTTTTCAATGCACAATGATTTTTGCCAATAAAGTCATCTACACACCCTAAACTGTGCATATATCATATATCCAGTATTTGTAAATATTAATGTATGCAAACATTGGACATAGATTAGATCAAAAGCATCCTGGTGTTTGGACATTTGCTTTGTAAAAGTGACAAACAGCTGCTATGTAAGGCTTGGGTTTGCCCGATACAGCCAGTTTGTGCTATACAGTAATTAAAACACTCTTAAAAACAAAAAACCCTGAAAAGGGTTCTTCACAGTAATGCCTCAAAAGAACCATTTTGGTCCCCCCAAAATAATCTTTTATTCCCGTTTATAGTTTGTAGAACCTTTTGTACAACCTTTTGTTTGAACCTTTTGTTGCTGTGTACACATCTCTGTAGGGACAAGTGTTGTGCCTTCCAGAGAAATAACATGCACTCTACATAAGAAAACAGAAACCAGACTTAAAAACCAAACCATAGCATGTGCAACTGAAGGGACAGAATGCTGGTCTAAGTGGAATGAGACACTCCTCTACATTCTGCCAGTCACTAGTTGTGTGGTGTAATTAATCTGCATCATTAACACAGCAGCTGTATCCCATGGATACACTTCACCTACTGCCAACAATCCATACAAGAGTTGCTGTTACCGGGTAAGCGTTAACGTCAGCAGTAGATTATGTCCTCCTCATTATTAAACCCCCTCAGGTTCAATAATGAGATTATGAACCTCCTCAGGTACACATTTAACTTGAGAAAACAACAAACTTGTTTTGTTCATATAGATATTTTTAGGTTAGATTTTTAGTAGGGTGTGGCATACTTTTTTACAGGCAGTAATAAACATGTCTATCTGAAGTACCCACTTGATCATGCTATCGTGGTATCTAATACAGGGAGGCATATACTGATAACTTGTTTATTTTAAAGATAATTATCTAGCTATTAAGTAACTCTAACTATAAATTAAACATTAACTTTAAGGCCAGGTCACTTGGTTAGGTAAGGGTTAACTTAGGTAAGGGTTAATCAGGTCTCTGCTGAACAGGCCATAGAAAATGATGTCTGTCTGAACAGGTCAAGTTTCCATCTCTGATTTCACAACACAGTCAAGATGTAAAACAGATCAAACACAGTTTAATTTAATTCTTTCTGAGTAATTAATTGTTCACTGCATTACAATAAAGTAACAGGGGTGTCAAAATGGAAAAAAAATGGTTTGTGTCAAAAAGTGAGAAAATAATGACATTTGAGAACACTGGTCAAAGAAAGTTTTGCTGTAAAAAAGCTTAAAATTATTTATTGCTGGTTCTCAAACGAAGACCATTGTCTAAAAATATTTTAAAACTCACTTTAACTGACCTAGGAAAAAGCAGAAAGGGGTAAAGTTTATTTGCCTAAGCATTTTGGTTTGATTTGACTTGAGTGGAGCGTTAGCCGCTAATCCCTTCTGCCTGTAAGCGCTGTGCCATGTGGAGAGGTAGTTTTCTTTCCCAGTGCAAAGAAGTTTTTATAAGGCATGAGAGAGTTTAAGCTGGAAAGAAAATCTATGGGCCTTTTGGGGTGGTCGGCACAGAGGGAAAAATCTCTCGCGTTTGGCTGTACAACTTAAACATTCAGTACATTGTGTGCAGATGGGCAGCCATCTTGAAAAGAAATTAAGCAAACAGCTGACATACATTTTTTTGCCTTGTTTGCAATTCGTCCCCTGACAGAGCTGAAAGACATATTTGGTTTCCATTGACAGTTGTTGTTTTTAAAAAGCAGACAAAAAAATCTAGTTTTAACAAAGTTGTCAATGGCTTCATGTTGTCATTACAGTAGACAGAAAATGCTTGTGCCCTTATGCAACCAGCATACATCTGAGAGTTTCATTGTACAATAAAGGACTGAAATCAATAACAGAATGCTACATTTATCACCAAAAATCTAAATACAGCAAAACTATTAACAGAACAAACAGAAGGAGAGTCATTTAAGATTTAACAAAGTATGGCTGCAACTTTGGTGCTCCAGCAGAGAGGATCATTGGTCCATTATGCACCAAGCCAATACATTCAGACATCTCTAACTAGAGAGTAATTTAACAGGCTTTGATGGTCAGCAATGAGACAAGAGAAAATGAAATCCATAATGTAATGTTAAAAAGAAAACTATGAGTGACAGGACAACAAAATTTACTGGTATATGCCTACAGACTATCCACAGCACAGATTTTGCATTGTTTACCTTGCAGATTAACAAAATAAAACCATCAAATATTCTCCCTAAAACACACAGCATGATTCCACAACAAATAATTTCACACACAGCCACTCTCATTCTTCACATGCCCCAAAACAGGGACATTTTCATTAGGTCAATTTATATCACTTTATTTAGCTGCTTCAAATGGCTTAAGAGATCTTCTTTTCTCACAGCAGAAGCAACCAAGTCAGAACGAGTTTAGTCCATCAGTCAAACACTAGTGGGAGAAGGAATCCATCTTGTGTCACCATTTTGCTGCTGAGCAGTTCTGACTCTCTTAAAGGAGAGATCCCTGTCTTCACCGTCACATGTGCAAAGATGACAAAAACAAAATATCAAAGCACTAAATTCAAATGTCTTTGTAAAAATATAGAATTCACTTTAAAAAAGGCCTCTCTGACTTGACAAATTGAGGCACATTTGGTTTCTACGGCCAGTGTTGCTGTTGCACTCAGTGTTCAAATAGTCTGAATGCAGGAATCACGGTTTTCCCACATCCACTGTGATTTTGGTGAATAGCTGGTCTTTCTCCACTTTTACAACCTTGTATGTTAATGAATTAATTCCATCTCTCGCCATTGTTTCCCTCGTGTGAGATATTCGGTCGAATCTGCAGCAAGAAAAGACTAAATTAACATACCGCAAAGCCAAAGCTAATTACTAAACTAAACATTAACATAATTAACATTAACATTTGGTCATCATTTTATTTAAACCACATAATTCTATTTCTGCAATGTGGCCAGGGAGAAGTCATTTGACCTTTGAGCTTAGCAGAGTGATTAAACATTGACTAAAAGCTATAAGGACAGCCAGTGTTTGGAGGAGAGTGCTGTGATATGTTGAGGCACCTCTGAGGATTGGGCTCGTTTTTCTGGTCTCGCTCGTGACGGATCATTCTACACCTGCCAGTCATTCCGTCAGGTCTGGATATGGACATTCCTTTAGAGCTGATCCTGTTAAAACACAGTCTCATTTCAGTCTGGTTAAAGAAAACACACATAGCACATCAAGTTCAAAGGTCACATGCTCAGCAGGATGGCAGCGAGATGCAGGAAGTGCTTTTTCCTGTCAGCTACAATACTGCTGGTATTAGAACTGAGCAAGTCCAAGGAAACACAATGACTTTATGGCCAGATGTTTATGTTCTGAGGAAAAGGCATGTGGCAGGTCCCTGTAGAGAAGCTGCAAATACATGTTTACACATACATATAGCCTGTTCGATTGCCAATCCTATATGTACAGGTGGCTCACATAAGCAAGCAGCACTAATAAATACATGAACAAATTATACCCCGATATAATTGATCAAAGGAAAATAATAACTCCAGAGCAAATTAATAGACATTTACTAACATCCTGGTGCCGTGACCCAGAGATTAACACATGCTCTGGAACACTAAGCTTTGGTGCTCTTACAGACGCGCCCCTCCCCCCTTGTGTCATCTGTGTACCCTCCCTTTAAAAAACAAATTTGTCAAAAGGCCAATTATTAAGCCGTGTAAAAGACAGCTAATGGAAGGTTTTTTATAAGGCACAGAAAAACACTACCTATACATTTCCTTCAGAGTGCAACCACCCATGATTGCCTCTGATGATCATGCTAACGATAAGGTTTATCTGCCCCGCTTTGTTGGCGTAACAACTCTCTTTATCTCCCTACTACACGCAACACAAAGCCAGATAAGAAACATAAACGCAGTTCCAGGAACTATCAATTATTCTGGTCACTTCAGTAACACATGACTCTTTTAGCATTGACTACATGTTATATATCACATCTCTAAACTCCTGATTGTGCAACACTATGTTGACAGCACAGCAACAGGATGTGTGACGCTTACAACGGAACTCTCAGCAGAACTGACATTTCCGGCTTTATCAGACCAGAGGTTTCCTCGGTTCACTATGTTCATTGAGGACAATAATGGTCTCAAACCTGTTAAATATGTCGTCGTCTTCTCCTCCCCAGCCCCAGTAGTTGTTTGGGAAGCCGTTTATCTTGATGAACTGTTCTTTGCTTAGGGACGACACGCCACCAAAGTACTGTGTGTATGGCAACCTGTCGAGGAGGGAGCGAGAGAGTCAATACTCAGAGGAACTGTTGTGTGCCATGTGGCAGTTGCTGTGGTTAAAGCTGAAGTAAATACAGCTTGATGTGTTACCACAGGGAAACTGCTGTGTTTCAATGATAGTAGACTAATGGGAATTGGAGTGCTGAAAGTGAACCTATAAACAAATGCTACTACAGAGTTTGACTGTGAGCCAGCTGGTTTGGGTGAGGTAGTTGATGTGTTGGTATTGATGTCCTGTGGTGTGATTGTATGTACTTATTACCTGACAGATACCAATGAAATTCAGGTGTGCTGTGAAACAACACCTGTCTCTATGACAGCTCTTTGCTCTCTAATCAGGAATAAAAGAATCCGGCAGCAGCCCGGATTTAGCCAATCAGAAACTCTCTTGGCCTTTGAATGTAAGTGTGTTTGTGGATTCCACTCTGAATTAATGCATTTCTATGGTAATCTTTCTATAGATAGATAGCTAGAGACTCACAGAACTCATTAACTTTCACTGTATTGAAAGTCATACGAGTTTGAAATAACATGAGGGAGAGTAAATGATGGCCTGCAAAGAGCCTTGATGACAGTGAAAAGGGTATTTTCAACGTTTATTAAAATGAATGCAAATAAGTGCATGGAAAGGAAAATATTCAAATTTACATGCAGGTTTATGCCATAAACATGCAAAAGCATTTTAGGCTTAGATTATCTTTACATAACCACCTGTAAATAAACTGTGTCTCTGTTAGAAATTAATGAGTAAATAGGTTCTGGTCAAGTCTTTCCCTTGACTTTCTTCCGCAAATCAAAATTACAAAACACTTCCAGATGTTTTTAAGGTTCTGTGGGAGAATGTAACTGCTCAGCTCCAGCAGGCCACACTAACAGTGCTGAATATTGTTACAGGCTTATAAAGACTGCCAACATATGTTACAAAAGAACAATACAACTGCTTCAGTGTGTGCGGCTTTAAAACCCAAACTTTATAAGATTTCATTTCCTTATTACACACCATAAAGACAAAAGTGAACACACATCATGCTTGAATTACACACAGAGTGGCTTGATCAGGACTGTGTGTTTGAAGCATGTGCTGGAGGTCTTACAAGATAACAGTTTCACTCCACACAGACAGCTGAGGTTTCAGATAGCTCTAATCTGATTCACATGTGACATCACTACAATATTTCCATGTAATACTTGCTATTTTGTCACTTTAAACCTATAGCTTGTTAAAGGAAATGTAATAATGCAACATTTTTTTTGTGAAAGCTAAAGGTGGCTTGCTTACAGCTGGTTCTGTATTGGGCCTAAAAAAAGACACCATTTTTGTGGGCAATTTAAATTTTATTGCATTAGCTATATACATTGTATCTAATATATTCCTTTCTAGCTTTATAATGTATTAATTTTATTTCAAAATATTACATTTTATTAAAGAAATTCTTACATAAGAATTAACATTGAGTAACTCACCAGCCACAATAGAGTTGCACAAAACCATACTTTCTTATCATAACCAAGATAGTCAAAATAAGGGCAGACATACCTGAAGCCAAACTTGTCCATGGATACAGACAGATGTCTGGGCTGACTGAAGCACTTATAGATGTTGCGGTCATCCATGGGAATGAGGTCAACATCGCTAAAGACAAAACATTCATAGTCATACTCCTTCAGAGCCTCCTCATAACCAATGTTGAGAAGTTTGGCGCGGTTAAACGTCTCATCTCCAGCCTGCCAATAAGAAGAAAGAAAGTCTCATATAACACCAGTAGAAGATAATTAGCTTTAAATTACACACGAAACACTTGCAAATAAGCTCAGATGTTTAATATAAAAGGTTTGGAAGAATCATTGTGAAATGTCTATAAAACAATGTCATTTTCATACTTTCCAAGATTCCCAAAACTTCTTACACTTTGAAGAAAATACCATATTAACTGGAATATTTATTTTACTGTTAGTAACAATAATGGTAGTAACTATAATATTTTGGTGGAAATTACAGTTACCATTATCATTTTTAGATCTTGAAAAGCCCATGAGAACAGAAACTAAGTTTCAGATTTCAAACTGACTCGTCTCCAACTGTCATTCAGATCTTTCCACTGTATTTGAGCCTTTGGCTCATGATTAATGGATGTTGCTTCTGTCTGCAGCCCACCTTTCCTTAATCTAAAGAGCATTACTGCAGCACTTTAGCTTGGGTAATGAAATTTAATAACAGTGGATCCTCAGGGGGGGCAGAGCAGTGTTAACCCCCTGCACACTGCACAGACAGTAGCCAGACAGTGCTTTATAACACAGGAAACCCAAACAAACTGAGATGTGCTTGTTCTAGCCAGTGAAGGGCATCTACGGCTGATTCAGAAGATGTGGCCTGTGCTTTCAGAGAGAGGCTCAGCTTAAAAGAGCCAGATTATTCTGTTCTCCAGCGAGCTTTTCATTGGACATAATGTGGGGGTTTCAGATGTCAACGCCAAGATCTGATCATCAGCCTGCTGAGTGTCACTAGAGGATTCCAAAGAGTAAAGAGAAGATTTTGACTCTTGAGGAATCAAAACACAAAGAACTAAACGTGAAAAGCGTCATTGTGCATATAGAGTAGATTTATGTGGCGGGGAAAGATGTATGTTTCTCAGACAGGACACTTGAACCTGCGATTTCCACAGAAAAATACACAGCAGATTCAAAATAAATAAATGTATTAATAATAAAGAAAACAGATTAGAAAAATAAATTAAATCACAACTTCATTATTCTTCCAACAAGATTAGATAAAGTGATCAAATCACACTTTGCAATGCAAAAGTAGCTATTTTTGGCACAGGAGTTGCCATCCGTGGGAAAATGAGAGAGAATGGAAAAGGAAATGACAAAGAGAAAATAGATAATCAAGAGACCAACATTACCATTCGTCAGGCGCAGCCAGTGAAGCGCAGCATGATTGGCCAGAAAAAGAGCAAGCAGGCATCTCACCTTTTCCTGAGCGCAAGGGCCTCTGACGCACATAAAAGAGATTCGGTTTGGACAGGGCGATGGAAAGGAATGCAAGATGGAAGGGAGAAAAAAATAAATGCAAGGTGCAAAGAAAAGGAGGGGGTGACAGAGAGAGCAAGAGAAAAATTAGAAAGACGATCAGGCAACACTTGAGAAAACAATCAGACAGGCGTAGTCAAGACCTTCTTGGATAACCCATGAGGATGTTATTGTTACATAGCCCACACAATTCTACACATCAGTCTTGTCCTTTGTTTGGAAGATTCCCAAACCACTGAAGACTAAAAGTTTGAAATGGATTAGAACATTCTGTACTTTGAGAGCCCCAATTAAAACAGAACCAAGTCGCTCTGTCTCACCTATGATTCCAGCCTGTGATGTCATAGACGGTTACTGAATGACAAAAGTAAGCAGTTTGCAGTTTACACTGTCCAAAAGAATCATTCGCCTTTTCTGAAAGGCCGCCCAACCGCAGACAGCTGCTCTCTCTACAACAGTCAGGGGAACTACTGTGTAATGTGTAACCTATCCCAGTTCAGAAGTGCTTTTTTCTGAAGGTGAGGAATAATTTAAAAACACAAGAACTCAGCTAGAGCTGGACGGCAAGACTGTATTTACTTGCTAAGGTGTCGAGCAGTAAAAACGTTGCTGTACTGTGGCATATTTGGATCATCCATTTAAAACTTAGTATGACGTTGGAGCCAATAGCCTTGAGTTCAATCTGGCCCACGTTCCTCTATAATATTCTAAAGCAGGGGTTGGCAAACTTAGGCACATTATTGTGGAGTGGTAACAATTGGCATACTCTGTATAGAAGAAAACTGGGAAAATAAATTAAAACCTACAGAAAAGTGTTGTTTTACTTTAAATCCCTAATGCTCTAAAATTCTTTTCTACATATAAAAAAAACCTTCTTCTGTTCATCCTGTTTCTAGCACCAGATGAGATTTCCACTTGTAAACGCAGCTTTAAGACTTGGCTTGTTGCCTTCTAAGACAAAATGTTTAATGCTCTCTTTGTAAGTTGCTTTGGATAAAAGCATCTGCTAAATGAATAAATGTAATGTAACGTAAAGCACAAAAAAAAATCAAGAATTGATTGTTTATTTTGTTAGATCAAATCATGAGCTACAGAAAACTGGGGTTGATATTTACAACTGTCTGCATGTCGACAGAACACAGACACTGAAAATGAAGCCATTAAATAATAAATGAGGTAAAGAAGTAAACGTTTCAATAATATTTAAACAATAACACTTAATACAAGCCATATCTACTTTAAGTGTCATTTTCTTATATTATCTAAATAATTGACGATAATCAATATACTGCTAGAACTTGTTCAGTCTCACAGTTATAGTCAGTAACATTACACATGTTCATAAAAAACTATTTAATCAGACTGAATTCACCATTTATTATTTACCCTAAAATTATATTTTTTGCAAAAGAAGGTTTGCTACAGACATGACAACACACAGAGTACACTTAATGTGGCATTTTTGAATCTTTTGAGCTTTTAATAATTACCTCCGAAAATCTTTTAACAAATTAAGACTGTGGCCAGGATTCTGAAAAATGTCATTGTCTGTGTTCCATAGAAGCAAACAGCCATATGGGAAATACATAGGAGTGCATAATGACAGAAGTTTCATTTTTCAGTCAGTTGTTCCTTTAACATGATCAAAGACACATGACATCAGTTTGGAGTACTGGAGGCCTTTGAACCTGTGTACTTGCAACAGCCACAGGTCAAAGATTGCTGGTATCCATTTTACTGCACTGGCAGAAAAACCAACCTGGATGATGACATAGACACCGTAGTCCAGCTGCTGGCGCTGCAGGATGGGATGTAGGTAATACAGCCAGAACTTTAGATGCTCGTCACGGTTTCTAAAGGGGATGATCATGGCCACCTTCTGCTGGGCAATGCAGTCTTTTGGTTTAAACCGGCCACCAGGCTGCAACTCTGGGTTCTGATCTCTCACCAGGTCAAGGGTGACAGGGTCAGAAAACTCAACCCGGAGGGCACCCACTATTGTAACAAAAACACAATGGATATACATTATAAAAACCGATATTAAATACATGTAAAGAAATAGTATTCTGAATCACATTTATCACATTACTTGTTCTGAAATGTTTACATTCCCTAACCCCAGTATCTCTCTGCATTACTGTTAGACTGATAAGTTGGCTGATTAATCAGATGATTGGTCAGTCTGAGATTATCAACATTAGCCAATGACAAGCCAACCTGGCCGATTAACAGAAGTTGTAGTTTCCACTGTGTCAGTTTCAAAAGCTACCAACAGCCTAGACCAGGGGTCTTCAACGTTTTTCCAGGTCAAGGACCGAAACAAGGACCCTTAGGTAATAGAGACATGGGGCAGGGACCCCCTGATAAAATGTGTGAAACATATTTTTTTTAGCGCTCAATCTACGTTGACGTATTTTACATCCACGTGACTGCACATGGATGCAGTGGTTTTATTAAAGCTGTTAATGTAATAATTATATTATTTTTACATTTTAATATTTTTCATCTTTGATGTTTTGACCAACTTATTAATGATCCAACATTAATTGGCACACCCCCTGCAGTACCCCCTGCACCCCCGGTTGAAGACCCATGGCCTAGACAATAAAAAAAATAAAAAATTCTGCTTTTAAATTAATAATTTTAATTAAATCTTAAATACATGTTTATTTTGTGTGCATGTTATTTGCTGCTCTGAAAATGTATTGGCCACTGAAAACACGAAACTGAATACTGAAATTCAATACTGACTAACCAATGCTCTCTATATTGTTTCTTTAAATCTCTCTCCTTACGCGTCTCATTATTATTTATAATACCTGTAGGTGTTGCTTGTATCTGATTACATTATCACACTACAGCAGCATCAGCAGTATAATACACAGCACAGAGAAATGTCAATATGTAGTAAGCATGTAACACAACACTTCTTGACCGTATGTGAAACAAAAGGCTAAAGATTTAGACACGTCAATGTAAATAAATCAGCAGCAATAGATAAAGTCAACCAACACTTATGCAAGAGATCAGCCCAACTGTCAACAAATGTTGAACGGAGGGGCAAATGTTATTAGCCACAGTCGAGACAGCTGCAAAAACATGCCTTTGTTTTTGGAATGTGGTTTGAGAGAACAGAAAGTGACAGGTCACATCATTTATACCCGCCACAACCTTCTCAGAAACAAAATGACAAATGTGAACGTGGAGTCATTATAAATATTTAAAAACCTGACAGAATTTTTTAAAGGGACAGTTCCCTCAAAAATAAAAGTTCTGTCACTGTTTACTTGCAATCATGTAGTTCCAAACCAACATGACTCTTTAATGTAAAACAACAGGAGAGGCAAAATTACAGCTTCAGTCCCCATTCTCTTTCATTGAATAGAAAAGGTACAGTGCCAACATTCTTCAAACTAACAGGATTTTGGGATCTGTCACTTTAAGAATAATTTGATAAAGAAAATTTTACAATAAAGTTCCATAACTTACATTTATACCATTAGCTATTGCAGTATCTTAAATTAACTAACAATGAGCAATATACATATATTTAAATATTTTTACAGCATTTGTTAAATTTTGTTAATGCAAATACAATTGTTACTGTTCATGGTTGTTACAACTTTTGAGTTAAAAATGTTTCAGTAATGCTAAAATTAAAGTGAAGCAGCTAAGATTATTAAATGCTGTAGAAGTATTTCAGTTACAGTTCATTGTTAGCTCACGTTAACTAATGTAGTTAACTCGTGTTAACAAATTTAAGGCAGCATTACAATACAAAACAGCCAACGTCTTAATTTATAAACTTAAACCATAATCCAATTATCATAAATTTGAGATTAATTAGGCCTTTTTAAACAGGGTCCCCAAAAGCACAAATTAGCAAAACAACTTACCAAGTCGAGGTGGGTTGTCAGGACATGTTTCTAACTTCAGTGTGTCTGTCACATTAGTAAGAGATGGTGGTTTCGGCTCCTCTGTATAGACCCTCTGCTCGGTCAGTTTTCTGTGAATCTGTGGGGTTTGCCGGTTCTGAATGAAAGTTTGTCTTGAATCTGAATTCCTGACGTAGTATATTACAGTAACAAAGATGTGGAGGAAACACAGTAGCACCACAAGAGAACAAGTCCTGTGCAAAACACTGAAATTCAAAGTTGCGTCCCGCATTGTAGCCATCGAGGATTTTTGTTAAAGCTTCATAAATCTCAAATATCAAATGAAAAAATGTCGTCGTATTAACATAAATCAGTGATTTTCTATACCATGTGTCATAGGATTTCTGGGAACATATTAACAAGTAATCGATTCAGTTACGGGTACAAACCCCGTCATATGCTATTTTGTAATTGTTACTAAAAATGTTATGTATACAATATATAGATTTTCTTTCAGTATAAACCTCTTAATTGAGATCATTACGTGTTAAATTATTTAACAGCTTGAGTTTCCGGATAATTACATGTGATCCGCTATATGTGCTTCATTTCCATGTGTTAAAACGCTTCTGAAACTAAACCTATACAGAAAATTAGTCCATACGCTAAATTTCAGGATCACAATGAACGTTTAAACGTTCATCAACGCAAAACAACAGTCCCGTTATAAAGTTTATAGGAGTCACTTAACGGCACAAAACAGAAGGAAGTAAAATTCTTTCAAACCCAGATGAAGTTAAACGAAAGCCGAGGATTGTTTCTAAAAATCACATAATCTCCACATATCTGATGTTTGTATAAATCTCCGTTTTGATTTTACAACAGGCGATAGGTTTTCGGCCAGTTTCCCAACAACCAGTCCTCAATGTAACGCGTAGCGCTTTTAGATCACTTCATAAGCGTTTGGAGAAAGTTGAGCGCCGCCTGTGCACTGCTGTTTTGAGATCGCTGATCTGTAAAGGCTCTGTCTTGGATTACGCGTCGAATATGATTTGCAGATTAGCGCATCAGCGCATGCGGAAGTTCATTTGCGTCATCGCGTGAAGCTAGCTACAGTAAGAAGAAATACAAGTCATTTCAAAATAACATAGCATCGTTTGACAACTGACTGACCATAACGAAACAAATGTAGACATAGATGATATAAGCATTAAACTATTT